>JAWQEG010002716.1:122500-125000 GCA_033782935.1 Petrolisthes cinctipes
GTCTGGGTTACGGGAAGGTGGGGAGGGGGATGGTGGGGGTGGAGGTGAGGGAGAAAGAGTGAGAATGAGTATGTGGATAAGGGTGTGAGTGTGAATGAGGGTGAGTGGATGATGCTGTGGGTGTGACAGAGGGTGTTGGTGTGGGTCTGAGGATGTTGGTGTGGGTATAGAAAGGAAGAGGGAGGGATATGATAGTTGCAGTAGTTTGGGGTGGAGGGAAGGCGGGAGGGTTGAGATAAAAGGAGGGACGAAGGGGAGAGATGTTGTAGGTTGGTAGAGAGGGACTTTTGTGGGGATAGAGGGAAGATGGTAGAGGAGGGATGCACTAGGAGGGAGTAGAGGATGGATGGAGTCGGAGGAAGGGGGACAGGGGACAGGAGAGAGACACATGTTGTTGCAGGAGGGGGGGAAAAGGGGTGGAGGGAGGGAAGGAATTAACCAGCTGTCAGAGGGAGGAGTGCCAGCACTTAGTATTACACACACACACACACACACACACACACACACACACACACACACACACACACCACACACACCGTATAAACCTCACTTTGTCCCTTACCTTCCCTACACACCTCTCTCTGTTAAAATACACACACACACACTCACTCTGTATAACCCAACCTGATCAAAATACACCCTAAGCACACCCCACTCTGTCCCTCACCCTTCCACTCACTCCACACCCTGGCCAAGTACTCACCCACCCTGCCTCACAACCCATCCCACCCTGCCATAACCTCACCTCACCTTGCACTAACCTCACCCCAACACTACCCTGTCTCTAAACCCAACACACCTTGCCTCAAAACCCAAAAACCCACCCTATACCAATCTAATCCCACATTGCCCTAAACTCGACCCACCTTGCACCAAACCCACCCCACCCAACTTTGTCTTCAACCCCACCCCACCCCGTTCCACCTTGCCCTTAAGGAACATGTGATTGTATATGAAAATTGGAGGATTCTGATTCCTCCTGACTATGCCACTAAACGAGCTCCTTCCATATATTGACGGTGTTTCATGATAATGTTTGAAGGACTCATGTAACTCCAATTTTCTGACTGACTACAACACAGGGCCCCTTAGCAACTCATGTACCCCACCCTACTCTGCCTCTAAACTAACCCCACCTTGCTTGCTTACATGCACCAAACCCTCAGGCACACCCAAGCCAGATGCAGCTAAGGAGGGTGGAGAGGAAAACACTATAATCTTCCCAAACCAATCTTGCAAATGGAGACTATAATCGATTTCTTAATTAGTTGACGGGTACACCTACTTTGCCACACCCATGGTCGCTCACTCTAGTAGTTGTATTTACCACCACAAAAGGACTCACTGAAGCATATCATGAGGTGTTTCGCTGATTCGGTCATTTTGTGCCTTCTATTTGCTCTGAAGCATAATGCGTGAGATGCTTCAGTGATTCGGTCATTCTGTGTTTTCTATTTGCTTCTTATTGGGGACAGGGATTTTGCTGGGGAAATGAAGGTTGCCTATACCTCCAAACTTTGTCATTAAATAGACATTGTTTTAAGGGACCTGTGATGGTGCCAGCGACTTGAAGCTGAATGATATATCCAAACTAAGTCACAAACCAACACCAGCACTTAATGATTCTGTTTCGTAGCATAGCGTGGAGGAATCAGCAGGTGTATTCATTTCTCCACGAGCAACACAAGTCCCTCAACACTAGAAAAATTTTGTCCTTGACTCTTAGACTACGAGAACAAACCCAACAGAAGTAAAATCGTTTCACATTAGCCAAGGACAACCACTAACACACACGTTACTCATTACTTCCAGGTCAAGAGAAAAATATATTGAGAAAGATATATATTATTTACTCACCTTGGTAAGTTACACCTTCCTACATCAACCTCCCCCTCCTCCTTCCTGGTGTAGTGTGTGTGTGTGTGTGTGTGTGTGTTGGATGGTTAACTTATATCTGTGTATTTGTAATGTTGTTTTTTGTTCGTCAGTTTGTGCGTTTGAATGTTAGTATATTTATTTGCCTGTGTTCGTTTGTTTGCTTCTTATACGTTGTGTTTATAGTTGACTGTCTGTTTGTTAGTTTGTGATGTTAGTTTGTGATGTTAGTTTGTGATGTTAGTTTGTGATGTTAGTTTACAAGTGTATGTTCCTCGGAGACCGATCAAAACACCACCTCACCTGCAAAAGGAAATAAAAAATAATTAACAACCTCTCATAAACAGATTACCTTAAAAAAAAAAAAAAAATAATCATACATAGTTTCCTCTCTAACTAATGCCAAATGATTATTATTCATTGGAAATAGAACTATACTGACACGGGGCTGCTCAGTCAGACACCTTGAGGAACAACAACAACAACAACAACAACAACAACAACAACAACAACAACAACAACTACTACTACTACTACTGACTGTCAGAGGGAGGTTAAAACTTCTACCTTATCTGTGTTAATCTTGTCATGTTTCCTTGCATTACATTGGAGGAATTAGGTGGCT
>JAWQEG010002716.1:135000-145648 GCA_033782935.1 Petrolisthes cinctipes
GCGAGATTTGAGGCAATTTTCCGGTGTAAATCATATAATCTTCCTGTAAACACGTCAATATACCTGTACACGACTCAATCCTCCCCGTACACACGCGTCAGTATAACTGTACACGATATAATTCTCCCTATAATCCTCCTCTATTAGTCAATCACCCTGTCAGCCCCTCCCTTTATCCTGACAACACTTGCTGCTGAGCCACGTGGAGCTGCGGGCTGCATGACGGAGCAATAACAACATCTCGGAGCCTGCTGAACTGAACACCTGAGAGGGAACAAGTTTTATGGGGGACGACATCTGTTCCTGGGAAATTGGAAGGTGGCTACTGATTCCTCCAAACATTGCTACGAGACAGAGACAAGAATACCCACACACGAATATTGATGGAGCTTGTTTCTTTGGGGCACAGACTGAGTACATCTTTAGCCTTCTACTAATCATTCCTCGACATAAAACGACCCCTTTGACTGAGAGGAAGAAGTGGCTTTCATTACCACCGTGCTCCTGGCTGCACATCAGGTTTCCGACACGAGTTTTTTCACTAGTAATGATCTGTTTTATTTGTGTATTATTTTCTGCGTCGGAATGTAAGAGAAATTTGTCTGCTGACTCACGGAGCTATTGCAAAACGAAACGATGTGCAGGATACATGACACCGAGCCACAGTCACGGTCAAAAGTCCTGCATCGAGTGAGTGAAAACGAGCCGTGAGAATGACTCTTATGAACCATTATTACACACATCAACAGCAATAGTTTCGCACCATTTTTTCGGGGCGTTTCACTGTTGCAGGACTACTGACCGTGACTGTACAATGGCGGTGGAAACAAGGTAAATATAGCTATATGTTTACCTTGGGTGGAAACACGTGGTGGAGGTGAGGTCAGGTGGAATGGTCTGGAATGTTACGAATTGAATATACGCAAAGCCAAAAATGTATAAAGAAGAGACACGAATGCGCACGGAATCACACAAACACACACACACACACAAAGAAATACACACACACACTCAATAATAAATACACACAAAATCACAACAACTAAGACACACACACACACACACACACACACACACACACACACACACACACACACACACACACACATACAAAGAAATACACACACTGAACAATAAATACACAGGCACACAAAATCACAACAACTAACACACACACACATACACACACACACACACACACAGTAAATAGAAGATACGTGCATGGTATCTTTACATGACCACTAGTTGTGCTGACGTGTGGGTAATAATTGACTGTTTGTTGATAATTACTCCCACCTGACTCTAATGTTGTTGAGACAGTTCTGTTGACAACGGTGTAATGGGTTATCATCGACGGGGTATTACAAATTATCTAACACAATTAAGGGGGAGCGGGAATTGGGGGACAGGCTTGGGGGGGGGGTTTAGGGGGGTGCGGGAGTAGGGGACAGGCTTGAGGGGTGCAGGAGTAGGGGGACAGGCTTGGGGTGGGGGTTAGGGGGGTGCGTGAGTAGGGGACAGGCTTGGGGGGTGCGGGAGTAGGGGGGCAGGCTTGGGGTGGGGGTTAGGGGGGTACGGGAATAGGGCACAGCCTTTTTACCCACCTCAAGCCTGTCCCCCTATTTCCGCACCCGCACCCCCCCCCCCAAGCCTGTCCCCCTACTCCCGCACCCCCTTAAGGGACCCCGTGTTGTAGACAGAATATTGGAGGTGTGTGAGTCCTTCAATCATTGCCACGAAACACCACCTATATTGAAGGAGAATGTTTCGTGGTATAGACAGGAGGAATCAGAAGCCACCAACTCACTCTTACACACGATCACAAGGTCCTTAAGGGGATAGTATACTTTTGGTACATTGGAGTGCCTTGATTCCTCCAAAATATGCCAAGAAACAGGACCAAATGAACTCATAATGGTGGCCTGTTGCTTGGAATAGTTTGGAGGAATCAATAGCTCCAGATTCACCAACACTAAATTACTCCATTACTTCAACAAAAACAACAACAACTCCATTAATTAACGTTATTATTATTTTGAAAGACAGTAACGAAAATATTCCATCAATCCCATTTCACAGATTTAACAACACACACATTTTTTTACTCATTAATAATATATTAATGAAAAGCGCAAGACAGTATCGTGTGTGTATGACTAAAGAACCTTGTATTAGTTTATTTGATACGGGAGTGACTCGAGAGATTTATATCAAGTTCTCTGTGGTCTCTGTGTGGGTTGAAGCAAGAGATGTGTCGTGTCATCATAGTTGTTCAATTTGTACATGGATGAAATTATAAAAGGCGTACAAGGCAGAGCTGAAGAAATGCTGGGATGGAATTGGTGAGGGTGGGAATGAAATGGATGGTGGCGCTGGTCTTGTTTGTAGATGATATTGTGTTTGTAGATGATATGGTGTTGTTTGTAGATGATATTGTGTTTGTAGATGATATGGTGTTGTTTGTAGATGATATTGTGTGTGTAGATGATATTGTGTTTGTAGATGATATTGTTTTTGTAGATGATATGGTGTTGTTTGTAGATGATAATGATTGTGTTTGTAGATGATAATGTGTGTGTAGATGATAATGTGTTTGTAGATGATAATGTGTTTGTAGATGATATTGTGTTTGTAGATGATATGGTGTTGTTTGTAGATGATATTGTGTGTGTTGATGATATTGTGTTTGTAGATGATAATGTGTTTGTAGATGATATTGTGTTTGTAGATGATATTGTGTGTGTAGATGATAATGTGTTTGTAGATGATAATGTGTTTGTAGATGATATTGTGTTTGTAGATGATAATGATTGTTTTTGTAGATGATAATGTGTTTGTAGATGATAATGTGTTTGTAGATGATAATGTGTTTGTAGATGATACGGTGTTGCAAAGTAAACATGAGTTGGAAATGAGAGGTGAGTGTACTCAGAAGGATGTGCGGAATTTAAACATAAATGAGAGGAAGAGCAAAACTATGGCCTTTAATTACGAGGAATGAATACATCAAGTGTGAGTCGAGGTTGTACGGTCAGGAAATGGAAATATGTGAGCTCCTTTAAGTAACTAAACCTTTAAGTAACTAAACAATATGATGAATTGAGATGGTAGTATGAACGTGAGAGCTGTACTTACTTACAAGAGAGAGTAGAACAAGGACTTAGTAGGTATATATACAGGTACACTCGTGATACGTAATCCCTGACCAGAGACGAACGGTAGGCACCACACAGTTATACCCTGCATTCGAACTCAGCCTTTATAATGTGTACTGAGTGGGGAAATGAGCAATACCAGGCGATTCGAAGCTTTCTGCTCCTCACACTCTGGTCAGAAATTATGTATCACGAGTGTACACTGATGGAGGTAATAAAAAGAACAGGGAGGTTAGCATGGATAGTCGGGGGTATCTGTTAGTATTGCAATCACCACCTTGACGTATGGGAAAGAACTGTGAATTAATATTTTGTAAACACAGAGTAACAACATTATCCTAACCAAATCTAGACTGTGGGTAGCCTTCTGTACCCACCTCAGTACCCTTCATGACCAAACCTAAAGTAACATAACCTTATTTGGACTACCCACCCCAGTGCCCTTCATGACCTAACCTAACCTAACCCAACCTAACCTACAGTAACCTAATTTGGACCTGGGCAGCCTTCCGTACCCACCTCAGTGTCCAAGACCTGGGCACCGAATTCAGATCAATAACCCCTCGCCTGTCCCATAATAGAAAATATTACTCTTTCCTTTATAAAACACTACAGAGGACGTCATATCTCAAAAACTATAAATTTTCACGAGATATTATGATATAGATGAAGTGTCATTACACGGTCCAAAACATCGGATAAGTTTATATTTTTGTACACATTCCACGAGTTACTGACACCTGAGAGGAAGACACCCGCTGCTATCTCACTCTTCCCTTGCCACCTCAACAACACTTACAGGGTAATAATATATTTTGCGTCAGTGTCTCTATCCTAAATTGTAAAAACCTCTTCTTTTCTTGTCAATGTCGGCTGGAGGGATTAATGGGTTGGGAGTAGCCTTCCATTTTGCTGTTCTTTCTTTCATATTTCCAGATTATAAGAAGAGACTGTAATATGAGCAAACGATCAAGGAAAAATGAGTTTGTTGCTACTTGGCAATCCATTATTAAATACACACACACACACACACACACACACACACACACATACACTCCATCTCCACACACCTACCCTTCTACACTTCCGCCTTTTTCTTATACCTCTTTCTTCACCCCCACCACATCCCCCACCATCACCTACCTCTACGAGCAGCACTACTCTCACACCCACACCACACTATATTCCAACCTCACCCCTCAACTCTACACCAACCCCGATATTCTCACCACACACCTCTCCTCTCTTGTCCTCACCTCAAACCCACCACTACTATCACCACAACAACCTCACCACCACTCTAACCACCACTCCATCATCACTCTCACCTCCACCCCACCACCACTATCACCACAACCTCACCACCACTCTATCACCACCAATCTAACCACCACTCCATCATCACTCTCACCTCCACCCCACCACCACTATCACCAACACTCCACCACGACCCTATCACCACCACTACCATCACCCCACCTCTATCAAAACCACTCCATCACCTCTCTCACCTCCACCCCACCACCACTATCAACCTCATCACTACTATCACTCCATCTCATCACCTCACACCTCCACCACCACCACCACCACATTCACCCTCACCTCTCCTCCTCATCCCCTTCATGTAATAGCAATAACACTCTCAATCTCAGCCAATGTCAATAACCACCACCTAACCCCCTCAAACCACTGCCAGCACTCCCGCTCATTTTTCTTTCAATGTCCGGAACGAGTGGTGTAAAAAAAAAAAAGCCACTTGCCTCCAACCACCGTCATCAGCGAGGGGATAATGACCTGGGTATTGACAGTTATCATTTGGGTAATTTCAGTAGGGAGAGCGGTAAGCAGGAAAATGGTTAATGAGATGGTGATAAGAGGGGTTTGGACTCGTTGCTTCTAGCTTCTCGATTTTCAATTTTCTCTCTCAATTCTCTCTCTCTCTCTCTCTCTCTCTCTCTCTGATCAGTTACTGTTGTTGTTGTTGTTCTCATGGATTCAAGTTGTTGTCTAGAGTTCTTACCCACTCCCAGGATCAGACGAGTCGATAATGAAAATCACACTCACACCCGTTTGTTGCCTGAATGATGCTTAAGGGGGTAATTCTTTTTTGTTACATTGGAGTGCCTTGATTCCTCCAAAATATGCCAGGAAACAGGACCAGCTGAACAAAAATAATAGTGTTTTGTTGCTTGGAATAGTTTGGAGGATTCAGTTGCTCCAGATTTACCAAAAACAAAAAATTTCCTCCTTAATTAAATGTGGCTTCTCACTGGGATTTACTTTACTTTCTGGAAATAGTGTGTACCAACTATTGACCTTGACTTTATTCATTCACATGCACACAGAGGGTTAACTCAATATATACATAGTGTGCTGTACTAGTATATCTACGCATCGTGTCAGATCCAGAGTGGGTGACATCTCCCATCATCAACCACACAAAATCACCCTTAATTAATTGTTGTAGGCTCGAAATTGTCAATCATTCCCGGAAACATCCTCTGACATTAACCATGATGCATAGAGGTGGGTTAGGTTAGGTTAGGTTAGGTTAGGTTAGGTTAGGTTAGGTTAGGATAGTTTATTACAGGACAAGTTAGTTATTAGGTATAAGGAACTCATCCTACACTCCCTAAACGTTGACTGCCAGGTTAGGTTAGGGTAGGTTAGGGTAGGTTAGGCTAGGTTGGTTAGTTTATTACAGGACAAGTGTAGTAAGAACAAGTTAGTTAGTTAGTTAATTAGTTAGTTAGCGGGTACAAAAAACTCATCCCACACTCCCAACACGTCGTCTGCCAGGTTAGGTTAGGTTAGGTTAGGTTAGGTTAGGTTAGGTTAGGTTAGTTTATTACAGGACAAGTGTAGTAAGAACAAGTTAGTTAGTTAGTTAGTTAGTTAGTTAGCGGGTACAAAAAACTCATCCCACACTCCCAACATGTCTCCTGGTTGGTTACTAAGCTGTATGATCCATGAACCCGACTCCCTCCTTTTTATTCTTCTTCTTGCCGGCATTTTGTAATAATAGATAAATAGCGCAACACACAACCACACGCAAACATTCATGCACGGCTGACCATACGCACGCACCGACACACACACACAAACACTAACACATGGACGTACTCACACACACAAGCACACATACACACTCACTCTCTCTCTCTCCCACACACACACACACACACACATACTTTCTCTTCTCTCTCTCTCTCTCTCTCTCTCTCTCTCTCTCTCTCTCTCTCTCTCTCACACACACACACACACACACACACACACACACACACACACACACACACACACACACATACACACATCATCATCATCATTATCTACACCCTCACCCTTTCCAATTACCAAAGAAAATAGTTGATGAAATATAATTAATCAATTCTGCTCTGACCACTGTAATGTTTCCTCCGTCCTTCAGCATAGTCACGGATTATACTATCATCTAACAAAAACTAAGGAGACGATAGTTAGCAATAGTCGATATTCTGAATTATAGTTACGCATTATGCAGCTCTGTGTTAATAAGATTTTTTTTATATATAACAGTGTTCGACCTCATGAAGATTTTATCAATGACTGGGACGTTCACAGGTATGCAGAGTTGACAGCAGAAATTCGTCTCATGCTTCCGTTGTGCATATTTCAAGTCGGGTCATTTTTGATATTGCCTAATGAGCAAAAAAATGTACTTGTGAAGTTTTTAGTTTCCGACTGTAGAGCGATTTATAATGTTAGTGAAGAGTCGTCGTTTTCGTTATTATCATTATTATTATTATTATTATTATTATCATTATTATCATCGGCGTCACTAGCATAACTATCATCATCACCACCACCATCTACACCACTACCACTACCATTACCATCATTGCCACTACCACCAACACTACCATCACCATCATCACCACTATCACTATCTACACTACTACTACCACTACTACCACCACCACCACTACCAACAACAACACCACCACCATCACCACGACCACCAACACCACCACCACCACCACCAACAACAACAACAACAACAACACCATCAAAATCCTTTCCAATCGACCTCCAACTTCCTTCTTTCTCTTATATACTTTACAGCAGCCACTCCCAGCTACTGTATAACAGTTTTTTACTTTATCTGTGACCGGTTCTCTCTGTCTGTCTGTCTGTCTGTCTATCTGTCTGTCTGTCTACTTACACCTTCCATCTCAAAGTTATCATTCTGTCACTCCTAATCTCCATCTGTCATTAGTACTACATTTAATCCAACTTGATTTGCCAATGGATTGTTATTATTTGTTATTGTTATTATTATTATTATTATTATTATTATTATTATTATTATTATTATTATTATTATTATTATTATTATTATTATTATTATTATTATTATTGTTATTGTTATTATTATTATTATTATTATTATTATTATTATTATTATTATTATTATTATTATTATTATTATTATTATTATTATTATTACTCTCATTATTATTATTATTATTATTATTATTATTAATATTTAATTTAATCATCATTTTTGGCTCTCGGGAATGATTTAACACACACACACACACACACACACTCATGAAGACACCAACCCCTTTCCGACAAAACACAGACACACATACAAGCACACAGACACACCATCAATCACTCCTAAGTAGGGTGGGGGGGGGGAGATGGTGTGTGAGAGTGTGGGGGGGGGGTGCCTCAGGTGACGAGAGAACACGACATTAACGAGGTGTGTGTGTGTGTGTGTGTGTGTGATGAGGAAAAGATGAAGTTGAGAGTGAGATGCCTTCAACACACACACACACACACACACACACACACACACACACACACACACACACACACACACACACACACACACACACACACACACACACACACACACAGCGACAACAACACCTCCCAACACATTCCCCCCACACATACAATCAGACACCTCCCAATACACACACACACACACACACACACTACAACACCTCACAAACACACACACAGACATTAACCTAACCCCCCTAAAAATAAAAACTAACCCCACCCAAAACACTTACTTCCCCGAGACCATCCATCCTGCCACGGTCGTCTCTAGGGTCCTCATGAACTATACTGAAGTCACTAACATACATTTCACTTCGTCCTTTGGTTGTCCTAATATATATAAATCCTAGAGGTAAATTTTGGGTTGCAAGTGTACAGTCGCGAACACTAATAAATATGTAGGTGTGCTGCGAATACCTAGAGACAGTAAATAAATGCACAAAAAGATCTCAATTTTGGGTTCCAAGTGTACAGTCATGAACACTAATTAATATGTAGGTGTGCTGCGAATACCTAGAGACAGTAAATAAATGCACAAAAAGATATCCATTGGACTTACTTCGTTGGTGAATTGGACTGTTCAAAGCTTCAACCAAAGCTGTATACTGTACTTATTAGTGCTCTCGTGACGGTACATCTACTAAATTTCTAACACACATTCCGTTTGTCATTTGCTTGTCCTATAATGGAAATTTTTATGGGTATGTTTAAGGGGATAATTTTACACGTGTACAGATACTGAATTGACTAACACACATTTCCGTCCTTCCTTTGGTTGTCCTATAATTGTAAACCTTATGGGTACTTTTAGGGTACAATATCACACGAGTACATATTCATTCGTCTCTGTTCAATAAATATCTACTGAGGCGGCAAACACACACTTTTATCTTTCCTTTGGTTGGTTTATTACATCCTTAACCTCCTCCACGTCATCATAAATTTTACGACAAGCCAAGCGATTGCACTAACTGATCTCTAATGACATCACAAATTAAAACGAATACGACTTTAGGCTACCAATGAACGCCTATCAATTCACAGTACCCTGAGCCACGAACCAAACGAATACACTACACTCTGGTGGAGGCTACACAACACAACACAACACAACACAATACTCCTACTGACGACTATGTATGCTTCCAAGTTCCTCACGTGAGTCTACATAACCAACATTTTCACTACAAACTAAACCATTAGAAAAGATTAAAAACACATCTGTTCGCTGGTTACAACATGGATAATATGAACATTAGAAGTTATTACAGTGTTAAATAATAAGGCCTGCGGAGCACCATCTGTTGGTGGAACGGGGCATAGAATATCTAACAACAAGTAACAAGTAACAAGTAAAAACTGCACAACACACACGATATATACTTCTGCTGAGGACTGTACTTCCCTCCTCCCCTTCACGTCTTCATAACACCAACGAGGGAGTGACAGAAGCTTAACGCGCCACTCGCCAACTTTGAAGCTTCCCGAAGGCGTCTAAAATTACCCCCCAGGTGAGAACACAAGTGACGTTAATGGACAGGTAAGAGCATAATGTCGGACTGAGAGTAGGGAGTTACATGCAGTATATACCTTCCCCCTCCTTCCCATTACTTCGGAGATACAGTCGTGCTCATAAAACAATTATTTCTCCTCATTCTCTTCTTGATCTTCATGCTTGGAAATACAATCGTGTACATTAAACAATTATCTCTCCCCATTTTCCTCCTCCTTGGAAATTTTATGATGAAAACCGGACTGCATATATAACCATCAAGTCATTCATAACGTACTCCATCCTTTTCATAGTAAATACAATTGTAAATGAAATAACTAGGGCTTCGTGTACAATCACGCCCATTAGTCCTACAACACCTTTGAATGCAATGACCGGGAAAAATGATACGTATAAATATAGCTAGCTGTTAATCTCTGTAATATTGGTTTATAAGATTACCTCAAATGGCTCACTTTCATTCACTTGTTGCAGGACTTTTAATATTGACTGTACATACCATTAACCGTAATCGACTGACTGCATTACACAAGTTGATAGCACCATGGCTGATTACTTGGGAAAGGTAGCCAGCCAGCCAGCCATGTGATGTGATGTGAAGAAAGAGGTAAACGGAAGTGAAGAGGAAGGAGAATTAGCAGTGAAAATATTAGGTAAGATTCAGGAAAGTGAAGTGAAGTTAGCAGTGAAAAAGAAAGGTGGGGGAAAGTGAAGTAAAGTGGAAGATCAGGAAACGAGAAGTGGAGTGGAGTTTACATTGAAAAGGGAAGGTGGAGTATAGAGAAGTGGAGTGGAGTTTGCATTGAAAAGGGAAGGTGGAGCATAGAGAAGTGAAGTGGAGTTTGCATTGAAAAGGGAAGGTGGAGTATAGAGAAATTAAGTGGAGTTTGCAGTGAAAAAAGAGATGGTGAATTAGAAGGAAGTGTAGTGAAGATAGATGCATGTATAAAATGTATGGTGGGGTTTAGGGAAGGGAAGTGACTTTGCAATATGGTACTCGTAAAGTGAAGTAAAATGAAGGTAGGTTAACGAAAGAAAAGCCAGCAGTAAAGTATTAGATGAAGTGACGAGATGAAGTGACGAGGTTACCAGTAAAGGAAGGGGAAATAAAGTGAGGTGAGGTGAAGTGAGGTGAGGTGAAGAG
>JAWQEG010002717.1:0-47011 GCA_033782935.1 Petrolisthes cinctipes
GTTTACACTGGCCTCACCTACTCCACATGTTCTCCCTCTCCGTGTACAGTGCCGTACATGAAAACAACATTTGAGAAGGAGTTGGATGTTATTGGCTGAGAGAGAGAGAGCCTTTATGAGGGATGTTATTTTTAGGGCACCGTGTACATCCTAGACACGGAGTCCTTGAGGTATTAATTCTGTGCCTTTACCTGAATAAAAAGCAGTGCAAGGTCGACAGTACAGGTTTCTTCTTACTCGATCGTTTTCATTTATGAGTTCTGTTTAGTTTCAACTGCACTTCACTGTCTCTACATAAATTTATTGTGAACCCATAAAGTCGACTCATGATTCCCAAGAGCTTATACAATATGAGGGATAACATAGACGTAATATATGCAGTACAGAATCGTAAGATGGTAGTACCGGTATGATTATATTGTTAGGAAGACTAAACACGCTAGCTAAAGTGTACACAATATAACAAAACAAAAAAAGGTAAAAAATAAAAAACTATGGATCAGAAGGCGTCTGCTGGTTGTGTAAATGATCGGCACAGCTCATGATGCCCCGGGAATAATCAAGCTATTTTTCAGTATCCATCGTCCGAGGTGTCAAAATATTTCACAAGAGAATTGCATCGATAGTTTTTTTTTTTTTTTTTTACCGGGTGTACTAGCAAAGTGAAAGTCAGTCCCGGTTAATTTACAGCTGTGGACTTTTCCCGGTTGCCTCGTCCGCGATAAGATCATGCAGGTCTCTAAAATGAAAACTCGTATGTACTGAAGGAGGCCAGTTGTTGTGGACGAAATGGAGGGATTCTGATTCCTTCAAACTGTGATAGAAAGCAAACCTACTCTTTTACCGAGGTACTGTATGTACAGCCACAATCATATAACCACCGACACCTTCCTTCCATCGTGGAAATAAATCGGTATCATATTAAAATATAATCATACAACACCTTACGTCAACTCAACCCCCTCAATTATTATTATGAGGTGCTGCAAAATCATAAACGTGTTGTTCTTTATTACCAAGATATTTACTACGATGAAATGAAAGTGTCGGTGGATATTTGATTGTGGCTGTACGTACTAAAAGTGTGTTACTAAACATATTTTAGAGGAATCAGTAGCCCTCCTATTCGCCAACAACAGATGATTACTCCTACAAATCACCTGACATAATCAATTTAGTATCAATCATGTCAGTTGCTTCTAGTTTGTTAGTGTTGTGGTGAATATTTTACTCGTTTATACAGCATTATATCAAATCATATATTATCATGATCATTTGTAGTGCAGTAAGTATGTTTATCCAGTAAGAGAGATTATATCAGTCAAATCGTTCGGTAAATATGCCACGATGTAAGCAAACACACACAATAGCCACACCTTATATAACAGTCCAAACACTGTACCATTAATATTGTATGTGTGTGCCCAGGTTGTACATGGAGACTAGGAAGTAAGAGAGGTAGTTATGAAAGAAGGTAAATGAGATACAACAGTCTTCTTCTCCTTCCATAACATAGATACTGACATATACCAGTGAATAGATAGATAGACAGACAGAGAAAGGTGAGAAAGAAGAGGAAGGCACACACACGTACTAAAAAAATTATGTTGCTATGACTGACTGACTGACTGCCCACGTCAAATAACACCGAGAATCTGTTATGTCCAATATGTAGTGAAAGGCATCGCACAATAATTCTTGGAACTAATACACTGCGGATATTATTACGCTACTTACTTAGACTTTAGAACACTGAAAGACCTACACTATCTCACCATTTGTAACAGAGCTTGAGTATAGTTACGTAGTACCAGCGGATCGAATCTTACGAAACACAAAGTATGGAAGATACCTCAAGTGGGTTTTGATTAGTAAATCCGGAGCAACTGTTTCCAGAAAAGAAGATGGGACAGATAGGTTGATAGATAAACAGATAGATTGATAACTTATATAAAGAGACGCTAGCTGGATATGTGATGTGATGTGATGCACGTGAGATTCATTGAAGTGAGGTGAGGCGAGTACCAAACTAATCCCTCCCACACTCATCACACATGCAGGGGAGACGTTATTAAGGCTTATTTGTGGAACAGGGAGGCCAGACTGTACTTCCCCCACAGTCCTTCGGGATCAATATACAGATAAGAGGACCAGGAAGGGAGAGAGGGATACGTGGACTGGATTCGGTACATGGCAGGGCGACGAGTGCACAGGCAAAAATATTATTGATAAACTGTTAATAAGGATAAGAAAATACAGTGTTGGCAAGTAAATATGGGGCAACTGATTCCTCCAGACCACTTCAAGCTACAGGCCACATTTATTTTCGTTCGTTAATCTGGTTCCGTTTCCAGATTGTCTTGATTCCTCCAAAGAATGTCAGGCAACAGGACCGGGTTAACATAACTTAATGGTGGCCTGTTGCTTGGAATAGTTTGTAGGAATCATGCGGTTGCTCCAGACTTACCAACACTGTATACTTCCCCCTTAAACTCCTATGAAAATGTAATGCGTTTGGTCGTTCCGGTCAGATGGATCCGTCCAGGTGTCCGGATGAATCCCAAGTGACGACCAGTGAAAACTTTAAAATGTGATCTCCCGGGTTGCGAAGTACTGACGTACTTTCATGCACATGCTGGACGTGAAGGGAATTACTGATATCCTGCTGCTGTAGGTACTGTAGGCCAAGGCAAAAAGAATGTGTTCTTTTTTGCCTTGCTGTAGGCTACCTGAGAGAGAGAGGGGTATATTCCTGGCATGATGGCGTTTCCACACACACACACACACACACACACACACACACACACACACACACACACACACACACACCTCTGCATACTTTTCGTCTTTTTCTTTTTTTTAGTTTCAGTGTCTTTTGGACTCCAACCATACGTTTCTTCTTTGATTTAGGCCTATCTCAATTCCCTGACAACAGTTCATCTAAAAATCCACACAAATGTTTTTACTGCACAAACCCCAAGACAGTGTAACCTCGTTGCTGATTGTTCCAAATACCCCTGAATGTGACTATTAACCGGGATACTCTGTGATAAGTTAGAGTTCTGGAGAGGTTGCCAAATGCTTACCGGTAAATATTTTCCATCCACTTGCGAGATGCACGAGGAAACAATACAGAATGGAAACATAAGTCTTTGTTATTGTGACTGGCACATTGTTTATGGTAATATGGCAAGTATCCCTTAAGGACCCTGTGATCGTGTATCAGAATTGGAGGCTTATGATTCCTCCTGACCAAGCCACGAAACACGTTGATTCCCTATTGGTAGTGCTTCATGGTAATATTTGATGGACTCATTTACCTCCAATTTTCTTACTACAACACAAGGTCCCTTAATACACATAATTGTAGACTAATTTTTCCACCACAGTAATCGTTTCCTCACAGTGAACATTACTTTCGTCATATGGAAGCAAATTTTTGCCACATTTTGTACAACGCTGCCGCCACTGTACTGCGGACTTGTGAGTTAAACCGTATTTCTGAGCAACACGACTTTGTACAACCTTGAAAAATCATCCCTGGAGTGGCAAAGGGTAAAGAGGAACCTGGAGAGAAATGCATACGGTATTATTGTGTCAGGATCTCCCAGGTTATATTTCATCTCGGATTTCTCCCAAGAGACAATGTCGAGATTACAAGTTTCGCATGTTTTCTTTTCTAGTTCAGGTCACGTGAATCTATAAAGAGCTAACAGTGATGTGTGAATCTTTGACCTGCTCTCGTTGTTTAGCCATACCGGTACGTTGATTTATAACAAGATTGATATTAATATTCATTCATCATACCACCATTGCCTAGATATCTGCCACTAAAGACTCACACGCAAATAATCATTGTAATTACAGGGCAAATACATGAGCCTCGCTGGCTATGACATTAAATATAGTGCATCGGTTGAATACTTTGGGACGCATTCATTTACGGGATGAAATCGGTGTGTATTGTTGGGCTCTAGTGGTAAGTGGTAGGTAGTGTAGCAGGCTGACTGGTTGGTGAAGTGTTGCGTCATTGCCCCTCCCCCAACACACACACACACACACACACACACATATACACTAGTAAGAACCTTGCTGAATAGGCACCGCACAGGAAAGGTTCGGTAAGTCGCACACGAAGTATCGTCTCTACTCGCGTCTATGTTTAATATGTAAAAATTTCAATCCTGTATATATGAGGAGAAAATCGTTATCTCACGTCCAAATAAGAACAAGTAAATGCAATGACATATTGAGTTACATCACGAGGTTATCATTACTATATCAAGGTGGGGTTGTAAACTGGTGGGTGAGACAAGCTTTGGCCTCGATGGTACCGGTAATGTCACTTGGGGGACGCCGCTTAACTCAGCCACCGTAGTTCCTAAAGCCGCTGGGAGAAAGGTGAGGGGCAAGTAATGCTTTTTTTTTTTTTTTTTTTTTTTTTTAACTTTGATACATATAAGTCATCGTATTCTGCTTAAAGAAAAATAATACTTAACGGGTAATTTTGTTCGATGGATGTGGGTACCTTCAAGTCACTGGGAACCTCCTTCACTGCTGTATAAAGTTATGTCGAGTGTAATAGATATGGAAATTATTTTATGTATATAAGATATAATAACGTTATCACTCTTGTCTAGATTCAGTGGGAGATACGTACAAGTGCTTGAGTGCTTGCTTGATGGCTTGACTAATTGACTGCAGGTCTGGCAACAACTAGAGCGACACACAAGCCCATCCGACATGGGCAGTCAACACAAGTGATTGTTTCACCTCGATCAGACTCAATGCGGATCTTCACCACCACACTATTCCCTTCACCAGCACAAGTTGTGGAAACATTACCTCACAGTGAGACGTCCTGGGGAGAAATATCCGTGTGTCCTGCTCGTTTGAGGAGAGGAACAAAGATGAGTTGGCAGGGCAGGGCAGGGCAGGACCAGGCAGGCAGTGAGTGAGGGAGGGGCGTGCGAGCTTGCTGCAGCCCCGAGTACGACTGAATGATGAGCAGGATGTATACGGGAGAGAGGGGAGTGAGAGAGAGAGAGAGTGAGAGAGAGCGGCGGGGAGAGACACACACACAGTGGGCCGGTATGGGTGCTCACCGCAGGAGCCTCATACAGGTAATAAGCAGCGCTGGTGCCCGGTCATGAGTGTACATATACAGTAGAGAGGCAACCTTGAGCGACATACCCTCCCTCCTCCCCCTGTCTATCCACCCTCCCCTCTGTTATCCCTCCCCATCTCTTAGTCTTCTGTCCCACCCTCAATCCCTTCCCTATATTATGTCCCTTCTTTCTTGTATCCTCTCTGTCTAATCAATTATCCCTTCTTGCCTGTCTGTTTCCTTTTGTTTATTCTCTTAGCTACCAGCATCTACTGTCCACCGTCCTAGCTATCCACTCATTTTTCTTGTAGCAACTGTTATTCTTTCTTTCTTTCCTTGAAGTTTTCACCTCACCTGTGCTTTCTGTCCTGCCAACATTTCCCTTCCCTTCCCTTCCCTGTCTCTGGTCATGTAGGCCTATGTCGTTTTTGTCTTGGGGTCTCATGCATCCCCTCTTTCCTCACCCTATCCATAGAATTACTTTGTGATAATTATGGCCTCTCGTCTTCTCTTTTCTAAAATATCTACTTTTTTCTCATTTTTTAGCATCTTTTCTCCACTTCTATGTGAGGTCTTTGGGGATGATTTTGTTTTGGTATACGGTTTTCCGGCCGGAAGCCTTTCCTGACGCCATACTGATTATCCTGACGGATACTGAGATTTCGACAAACACAATAATATCCGTTTCCCTTCCTTTCTGAATAGCATTTTTTTTTTCTTTTTTATGTTCCGATACTGGACATAGGCTTCATCAAGCCCGTTACCGTGGCCTAGGTCAACTGATACCCACACACACACACACGTCTCGACTTCCGAACTGATACCCAGCCACAGAGGGAGGGAAATGAGGGTAATTCCCAAATACTCGAGCTGTTATGGTACCAACGAGGGTGTTTTACGACGTTCGGTGGCCTTATAGTTAGTGCATGAAACTCGATTTGAAAGAGTAAATATTCTTAGCCCCTCACCTGAGAGGATTCCATTTCCCGACCTATAGGTTACGAGTCCAGAACACTAACCACTCAGCCACCTCCCCTCTCTTATCTTGATTCTAGGGCATAGAGTTCTTCTTCCCTACTTCCATAACATTCCTTTCACTTGTTTAAAATCAAGGGTATAGAGGGAAGCAAGATCATTAGTAGGGAAGGCACAATAAATGAATACGAGGGGTTATTGATAAGTTCTTGGCCAGCAATACTCCTAGAAAGATAATGACGGACCAGATGCAGTATAGATGGCACTCCATATCCGACCTTCCATCTTTTTCCCCTCCTTGCAGAATGCCCTCTCTCCTTTTGTCCTTTCACCTCACCCCTCCCCTTCTGTCCTTTCACCTCACCCCTCCCCCTATAGTCGTATGCCTCCCACCCACCCCATCTCCCCAGCCTTCCCTCGTCACATTCCCCTCCCTTAATGAGAAAACTGCCACATTCTCTTCCTCAATGAGTAGATTATATAGAAGCTGTCCATGTGATGTATTGCACTTGTAAGGGGAGCATAAGGAGGTGCAAGGTCCTCACATGGTTCTCATTATTACTATTGATGATACACGCCTAGACTAATGAACACACACACACACACACACACACACACACACACACACACACACACACACACACAAAACCTTCAGTAAGCTATGGTTGTTTTGTCATTCACTTTCTGCCCTGTGTGTGTGTGTGTGTGTGTGTGTGTGACTGGTAAGCTGTTTATCGATTACACTCTGTAAAATAAAACCTATCTAGTTCATAACAACAAGTGACATTTTGCGTGTTTATCTGTATTTGGCACCAATTCTGGAAACTTACTCCATCGTCACTCGCGCTTAATTTATCAAGATCATTTCTCACTTTATCCTCATCGGTGTAATTATTCGTCATTTACTTAATTATTGTGCCTCCACTACAACTGCTTGAGGTTTGATCCTTTCTGACTGTGTTTAATGTATTTTATATTGTGATTAATTAATGGAGTTAGTTAATTCTGTTGTGGGAGAATTTCAAGACCTCTAATTTCTCCAAACTACTAGTCATGTATTTCTCTTCTGTATTCGAGTAGACAAAATAATCTGCTTTGTGGCACTCATTAGAGAAACCAGTGACCCCTTCAATTCATCAACAATAGACTTAATTACTAACTACCATCTGTGTGTTTACAATCTGATTAGTCTATTCTTAAATGGGACTTTGTTTGTATACATTAGGATTGTATTCCTCAGCATTGTTACTAAAATATATTGTGCTAGAATATAGGGATAATTATCAGGTTTTTCATTTTACTTGACTGTGACTTAAAATGTTACTGATTGACTGATTACTTCCACACTGACTTTAAGCTACATATTATTCTGTCCTGCATTTGGTTCTTATTTAATAGGATGTACTTTTTAGTGGCATTGATCTGACACCTCATCTGTTTAATATACACCTGTCAAACGAGAACCTGTTGATTGTGTTTGTTTATTTGTTTAGTGTCTGCTTTGTTGTATATGCTTGCTTTCAATGCATTTGGCTTCTGTCTTTTTTGTTTTTTCTCTCTCTCTTTTTTTTATTTATCTTATACTTTCTTCTATTACTGCATACATAAGTAGGGTTGTCAGCTCTGGTTGAATTTTCCTCCATTTAGCCACCTTTAATATTGCTAATGTAGCAAATCATCGCTACATTGTTGTTGTGTATGTATAGGCAGACTTATGAATACAGTGAGGGGATATTGTCATGGCCAGATAGACATGTAAGCCTCCCTATCCTCCTCGGCTTTCATGTCGCTCTATAACCTTGGATCTAATTCAGCCTCTTCCTTCCTTCCTTCCTCCCTCCCTCCCTTCCTTCATTTATTTATTCCATCGTTCCTTCCTTCCTTCCTACCTTCCACCTTGGTGTACCTATAGCTGCTCCGAGTCATGAGGCAGAATTGTATAGGTAATGGAATTAATTGAAAGGCGAAACGAAAGTGAAGTAACTGGAGACGAAGGAATTGACTTTAAAGAATCATGGATGTGGAAGTGGAAGGTTTGGTTCTAGAGAAACTCTATTGGACGGTGGTTCCTTCACTTCATTTTATCATACAACATATTACCAGCTTGCCCAGAGGGGGTTGACTTTATTCTCTGTGAATACTAGCCATCCACCACAGGGCTAGAATAAAGATTGTTGTAGGATCTGGTCACTTTCTAGTGGATTTGACGAGATTTGCCCACGTGTGGTGTAATGCAACCTGAGGCTCTTTTATTTTTTTCACTACTGTGTGGACCGCCAGCACGCGGGGGTGCATTATCCCTTTGCATGCAGCAGTCTAAACTCCCTCTCCCTTTATGGTCCCTTCAGGATAGGTCTCATGGAAGGTGCGGCCCCACTTGTAGCTCTTATGGTAACGTGGACTTGGGCCCACATCACTGGCTGTGGGATCAAAGACCTTCCCCCCAATCTCCCTGGCTGTCGGAGGACCCCAGATTCCCTAGTCCAGTAAGCTCTGGTCCCATCTTCATGTTGATTGCATTTTTATTATTATAGTGTCAGCTTGGTGCTTCATTTTGCGGACCATGGCTGCCTTTGGTCGGTGCATGTGAGGGTCGCTTCGCCTTCCTTGTTTATCACTTGCGAGTTAAATAATCTGGAGACGTGTGAATTAAATACATAAATTTATTTTCTTCATTACATATTTTCCCATTTTTGTATGACTTAAGATTTCTGCAGAAGGTTTACGGCCGGATGACCTTCCTTCCTAACACCATTCGTCTGTATTTAAAGGGAGATTCTTTTGTTAGCAAATTAGACAGCTACTGTTTCCTCCTAACTATGCCAGATAATAGACGCCCCCATTGGTACTAACAGGGATCTGTTTCTGGGCATACTTTGGAGGAATCAGAGACCATACTTCCTGAAAACAATCGTCTGTATTTAAATGATCATAATTGCACCGAGAAGGTTACAGTATATCCTGAAATGGAGTAATTTGAATAACTTTCTCTCTCTCTCTCTCTCTCTCTCTCTCTCTCTCTCTCTCTCTCTCTCTCTCTCTCTCTCTCTCTCTCTCTCTCTCTCTCTCTCTCTCTCTCTCTCCATTTAATGGCACCTCATTATTTTACAACCTGGCTTCAAATAAAAAACAACAATTTAACCCTGAATGGTGTTACGTGGGATCTATTCTTATTTTTCACCATTGCGATAGAGATTCTCTACTAACACAGTCTTATATCATTATAAAAACAAAATGTGGCTTCAGTCCTCTCAGATCAATCAGTAAGTAATTTTTGAGCAGTTGTGACCAATACAGCCTCAATGACCTGAGTATCTGTAGTGCTCTCAGTTACAAAGATGAAAGATTTTTTAGGGGGTAATACAGTTTTGGTATGCCAGGAAATAGGACTAGCTTAACAAAAATAATACCGGCTTTTTGCTTGGAATAGTCTGGGTGAATAAGTTTGTTCCAGTTATTTACCAACACGTAACACCCCCGTAAGGGACCCTGTGATTTGGTCAGAAAATTGGAGATAAGTGAGTCCTTCATATATTGTCATGAAACAACCCTTATATAGAAGAAGCTTGTTTCTTAGCATGGTCAGGAGGAATCAGAAGCCTCCTATGTTCATACACGATCACAGGATCCTTAATTACTGGAAGAACGAGTTAGCAAATGTTGAATTGGCAAAAGGTATAAATATAATATTGTATACTAAAAATAACATAATGCTTTGTTGTTATGTACTCCAGATTGAAGAGAATTCATTATACAATTTTAGGATTAACATCACAAGAAATTACTGCTATACTTCATAAAAATTCAGTCTCGCTCTAGTCTAAATGGAAGAGGCTTTGTCACACTTTAATTCCGTTTAGGTCAGAAGCCAAGATCATTCGGGACACGCAAGCAACATGAGAAATTTGGTCAATGTATGTTTTGGTAATTCTATATCATGTTGTAATATAGCTCTGGCGTAAATATTTTCAACGGCACACTCCCTCATATGATAATTATAATGTTTTTATTATATTTCTCTTCTTCCTTTACTAGTAAATTTTGTCAAGGTATATTTTGGTAATCCTATATCATGTTATATTGTTCTGGTGTAAATATTTCCAACGGCACACTCCCTCATATGATAATTATAATTTTTGTATAATATTTATCTTTTTCCTTTCCTAGTAAGTTTGGTCAAGGTATATTTTGGTAATCCTATATCATGTCTGTAATCATATCTCTGGTGTAAATATTTTCAACGGCACACTCCCTCATAATATGATAGTTATATTTTTTGTATATTATTTCTATTCTTCCATTCCTAGCCTATTCGTGTCTTTATCGACCCTTCCTTCATACTTACTCATTCCATCGTTCATTACATCATATATTCACGTATACCTCAACTGATTTCATACTTTCCTTTTTTAATTCATTCAGTTTTTCTTTCTCTCATTCGTTCTTTCCTTCCTCCAACTGTTGCTTCATTATTTTTATGTTTCCTTATTTATTTCTTATCCTATGTCTTATTTTTCACCAATTTATTCTGTACGAACTTATATTCACCTTCCACTATCTCCCTCCCTTTTTTTTCGCGGTCATTTTCCTTTCTCTCTCTATTCCTCTTTATTAATTTCCCTTAATATCCGTTCATTCCACATTTTTTCTGATTTTCATTCATTTCCTTAATTTCTCTAGAGTACATTGTTAAGGGACCCTATGATGTTGTCAGAAAATTGGAGGTAAATGAGTCCTTCAAATATTGCCACGAAACACTACCTATAATGGAAGGAGCGTGTTTCGTGGCATAGTCAGGAGGAATCAGAAGCCTCCAATTCCCATGATACACGGTCACAGGGTCCTTAAATGAATAACAGGGGTTCTGATTTCTCCAAGCTATGCCAGGAAACAAAACACACGACCTCAATACTGTACACGAGTAGTGGATCTGTTTTGCAGCATACTTTGGAGGAATCACAAGCCACTCCACCACGACAACTGAAGATCCCAATAAGCATGTTCCGAGGGTATTGGAGTCTCGGGCTTTATCTTCGTGCTGTGCTAAATTTTTGAGCGAATATATTATTACTCTTCATTCATCTCTCTCATAACTGACTGACTGACTGAAGCAAACGTGTCTGACAATTGATACACCCAATAATTATCACACCTAACCTGTAGTCATGCCTGCTCCACTCTATTACACGAGACCACAGATAAACAACTCTCTTTTAGTACAGTTGCTGACGCATGAAACAGACACTCATACTTTAAGATCAAGCATTGAATAGTACGTTCATGTCGCATTGTACACACACACACACACACACACACACACACACACACACACACACACACACACACAACGTTTCATCTTACCTGTCCCCTTATCAAGCATTGAAAAACACGTGCATGTCTCGCCCCTGCACACACACACACACACACAGTTGGTGAGAACGTGTCTAGGACGTGATCAAGACCAGGTGAAACAAACAAACAAGGTGAAACAAAACAAACACACACACACACACACACACACACACATACACACACACACACACAATGTCTCATCCTACCTATACCCTATGCTCTGTTTCATGTGGTCTCAATCATGCCTCTTCCTTTACTAACACCCCTATATAATAATTAGTGGTTCATCGTGGGTAGCTCTATCGTCGTAAGTCCTTGGGGATTGGGGTCGGTCGCACTTTGGCACCCGTGCACGATTTGTTACATATCTGGTGATGAAATGGTCGGGGTCAGGTTGGTTGGTTGGTTGGTTGGTTGGTTTGTGGGTTGTATGGCATTCCCGTGTATTATTTAACCTTGGTATAGTTATAGAGTCAGTGGTATGGCGGCCCAATAAACTAAAATGGTTGGGAATTTAGTCTGTTAGTTAATCGGACCTCACTGTCGCATTCCCATTACTTTATTTATCGAGTGTGACTAGACCGAGGCATATTACTTTAAGGACCATGTGATCGTGTATGAATATTGGAGGCTTCTGATTCCTCCTGACTGACTATGCCACGAAACAAGCGCCTTCCATATAGATGTGTGTGTTTCATGACAATATCTGGAGGACTCGTTTATCTCCAAATTATTTTCTACATCACAGGGTTCCTTAATAACTAACACTTGCTCATCACGTCTTCATTCTCGTATCTGAGAAATAATTACCTGATAATACTTTGGGAATTAATGTGTTATAGGTAATTTCTTCACATATATGATTTACTGTACCACTTGTTCACCACATCTGCATATCTGTCTCTGCAATAATTCCCTAAATAATACATTGGGGATATATGCATTTGATAATTTATACACATTCAAGATTCACAATGTCTGCATGGAATTGGATATACAGTTCCAGCAGAGACAGTTAACAGTTCCAGAAGGTCAGTTTAGGGGTGATTCTCTTGTTGGTGAATTGGAAGGTCTCTGATTCCTCCAAACTATGCCACGAAACAGAAGATCCCCTATTAGTACCATTGGGCTTGTCTGTTTCCTGGTATAGGTACGAGGAATCAGTAGCCTTTCAATTTACCAACTAGAGAATATCCCCTTAAAATCGCGGTGAGACATAAAATCTGTAAGGCCTAACTTTTTTACACCAAACCTCCTAATCCAGCCTTTATTCTTTTAGGCTAAATAGACTGTCATATCAGTGGCTGTTTTGCTGTTCCTGGAGGTGGGATTGGTGGTGGGGAGAGCCTTTATCTTTGCTATACTTTCTTCACACTTATAGAATAGCAAGTCCACTTCATACATGACAACAACCCTCTGTATGGATCTTTCTACCTTATAAAGTGCCACTGGTCCTTGTAACTATCTCTCTCTCTCTCTCTCTCTCTCTCTCTCTCTCTCTCTCTCTCTCTCTCTCTCTCTCTCTCTTCTCTCTCTCTCTCTCTCTCTCTCTGTTACTTATACACGCAATGAGTGCATAATGAGGACTGACCCCGACCTCGCTGTGTTGCCTACCTTCCCTGCCTCTTGTTATTCACCTCCCTGCATACCTAAGTAGCCTCCTCTGTCTCCTCCTTAAACCCCCAACTTTTACCCATATCACCCCTAGCGTCTCTCTCTCTCTCTCTCTCTCTCTCTCTCTCTCTCTCTCTCTCTCTCTCTCTCTCTCTCTCTCTCTCATTACCTTATCTCACATTACCTCTACCTATAAAAATCGTCAGAAAACAAGTCTGTATTATAAATGTGAAAATTGGCTTGGTGTGGACGAATTGGAGAGGTACTGTACAAATTCCACCAAACGCTACAACCATAGAGTGTCATGATTGATTTTTGGCGAGGTTAGAGGATAATTATGAGAAGCTATAATTAAAGACTACTGGTATATTTTAATTCTGCAACCCCATACAGACTCAAGCTTCATACTGTTTTTTTGCGTATAGAGGCATAACCCACCAGTTAAAACCTAAAAAGGGAGAAATTTACACCAATAATTACTCGGCTACATACAAATTAAAGATATATATATTCTGCGACCCCATACAGATTCTTCATACTGCATTTTGTGTATAGAGCATAACCCACCAGTTAAAACCTAAAAAGGGATAAATTTACACCAATAATTACTCAGTTACTTACAAATACAAAGACAAACAAAAAACATGCAATGCCAAGGTCATAATAACATGTCTTTACAGCGAACCGAACACGTCATGTAGACACACGTATGTACACCTTTCATTTACACACACATGAACACAAACATGCACTCATTAACCCGTCAATTAATTATTCACACCACAACACTTGGGGATCACGGCCAACGCACTTATAATGCTGCGAACATTCATCAAAGATACTTGTTAAATCGTCAAAATACAGTATACTCTCTCCATGTCACAAACAAACACATGTATTTTCAGTCGGTATCAGGAATTCGTATACACCACTGTGACATCAAGGGTTCGCAACAATAAGAAAATTTAGTACATTAATTTCCTAACACCAAACTTTTCTAGTAATGTTAATTGGCTAATCCTTGAATCAGTCAGCTGAACAATGCCTACAGTATGTGCAGAATAAAGTCCCTTTGTAACCAATACTCTGTGTACCAAATCCTGAGGCCGACTGTACACAGAACGCGGGCAACATATGCAACGAAAGACCACGGTCGTGTAGCCGTTCTATTTGATAAATGCTTATAGACACATCAAACTACACTGCAATCCTGGCTGCAACAACATATCATCAAGGTTGAATGGTTTGATATACCACAGACGTTTTCATCAACTTCTTTACCCAACCTTTTTCTTTCATCTCCATCTCAAAGCTAAAACGCATTCGGTAGTTTGTGTATCTTTGCATTGCTAAACTTCAGGATTCGTTCAGACACATGATCCAAATTGTGATCCTAATTCTCTTGAGAATACTCATTAATTAATTCATATACCACAATATAGTTCTGGGATCGCAAACTTCCATCAATTATGACTGAGCATTATAGATCATACCCTCAAAGTATGAAAACTAGAAAATGTACACCCTCATATTCAACTTCAGGTATCAATAACAATCAAAGTAATATTTGATCCTGATCCAGTTTTCCCTCATACTACATAACCTCCTTGGCGGAATTAATAACAAAGCTGAACACTAAAAATCACAAAGCTCCGTTCATAAACTCGTAATTAAAGTTCTTGATAAAAAAAGCACACACACACACACACACACACACACACACACACACACACACACACACACACACACACACACACACACACACACACACACACACACACACACACACAAGGACTTAAACATCATTCGGAGGGAATCAGTAACATCACGAAGCAACATCTAACGTAGAGGGAGCTGCTAACAAGTTTGTCTGTGACCTCTCAAAGTCATATGTTTGCAAAAGGTTATTCTGGTCCATCATTTTGTTAAATTGGTGTTAATGGGATAAAATTAAATATACTGATTGTCATTATGTACACGTGTTTCAAGAACAACAACAGCAAATGATGAATGGATGGATAGATAGATAGATAATTAAATGGACGCAGGTAGACGGAGATAGATAAATAGGTAAATAGACAGACTGGCAAACAGACAGGCAAATAATTATATACGAATAGACAGGCAAATGTCAACACTATATATATATATATATATATATATATATATATATATATATATATATATATATATATATATAGAGAGAGAGAGAGAGAGAGAGAGAGAGAGAGGGGGGGGGGTAAACATATGATGTCCTTCGGTGAAAGCTGGAAGGAAGGTAAACAGTGATGTGCTGTAATGTAACACGTTTCATATGACCTTATAGTTATCCAATCCCTGCATAACAATTGATGTATACTGACTGCTCTTATATAGTAGTAACGGACACAACTCTGGAACACACAACCTTCATCCTTCTTTCCTCATGCTCCTTCAAACGCAATGTGTCTAGGCAACTCGAACGAAATTGGACATGATTTTGGACTACTCCTGTATTTTTATAGATGAGGACGATTAGCGGGTTCCCAGCCTTTAGTCCTCATCTTATTTTAATATAGAAAAAAATATACATACATACATCATCTGACCTTACCACTACCATCACCACCATATAGGCCTCCATAAATTTCTACTCATAACATCGCTACCATCATCACCGCATACATACATTCATACATACTAATACCACCACCACATGCATATATACATACATACATACTCATACTAACAAGAAATACCACTACCACGGCCAAACACACGGACAAAAGGACAAATAGAAACACACACACACACACACACACACACACACACACAAGTGCTTCGTTAATTTTCGACCTTGGAGTGTATTATTTATTACGTGTTCATGACAACTTGAATCAAATGTTTATTGATTCCTATGTCTAGATTTTTAAGGTTGATTGCAAACTCCTCCGACGTAGCTTCCTTCCTCTTTAGATCCCATTATTACCACATACAAGTCTTCCGATTGCGACTATAAAAACAACCATTTGCTGTTGGGAACACCGAACCCTAAGGCGAAATGGACAACTCTGGGAAAATTTGTTCGAAGCTTTTTAGGAACATCGACAATAGCACGTACAGTCGATCTCAGGAATCCGTACACAGAACATTGGTTAAAAGGGAGTCATTATTCTGCACATACTGTAGGCATTGTTCTGCTGACTGATTCAAGTATGAGCCTAATACATTACTAGAAAAGTTTGGTGTTAGGAAAGTAGTGCACTAAATTTTCTAGTTGTTTCAAACCTTTCATTTCACAGGGGTGTTTACGAATTCCTGAGGCCGACTGTATATAGTTCTATATTTGGTAATTCTCGTACAAACAAATGTCTTCAGTACAGCCGAAATATAAACATTGACAGATTTACGATTGATTGTAACTCTAATATTAAAGATATGGAACTTTCCTCTGACACAACTTTCTCCCTCCCCACAAGAGCTGATAAATGGAGCGCCTTGTATAGTACAGTGCCAATATCTTCCAAACCAAAGGCTAAGTTAGTGTTGCACTCCTTAGCCAGCTTCACTGAGTTACGCAGGCAGAGAACATTCAGTAACTCTTTGGACATGACAACGGTAGCAACATTAATTAAGGGACCCCGTGTTGTAGCCAGAAATTTGGAGGTTAGTAAGTCCTTCAAATATTGCCACGCAACACCATCTACAATTCTACATAAAAAAGAGCTTGTTGCGTGGCGTAGTCAGGAGGAATCATAAGCCACCAAATCTCACACATGATCACAGGGTCCTTAAGGGGGGAAATTTTGTGTTCGTAAATCTGGAGCAACTGAATCTTCCAAACTATTCCAAGCAACAGAACACCATTATTTTTGCTCTTCTGGTCCTGTTTCCTAGCATACTTTGGAGGAATCAAGGCACTCCAATGTACCAAAAATGAATTACCCCATTAACATCTCTCTGACGAACAACAGGCGATTATTCTTGTTAGAGGGAAACACTATACCGACGTTCAATGATTAAAAGTTGTATCTGTCAACCTATCAACAACTTATGTCTAGAATTATTAAAGACGATTTGGAATGCCACAGGAATATCCCATCGTGTCATCAAAGGGTTAATAGGGACAAGAACACACACACACACACACACACACACACACACACACACACACACATACAGTAAAACAGACACATAGAGAAACGTACACATGGACGTACTTACATAGAGGTAGGCAAACACACATGACAGACACACGAGAACTGCTAATTATGAAGTCCACAACACCCAACAAGATTTTAATGTTACCCAATTTGCAATGGATGGTAAATTTTCTATAAGAGGACAAGGGTCAAATAGATGAAATTCGTGCTTAGTCGTATATGTATATGTGTACAGACGTCCATTATTTAAAGCTTATGAGGATAGTATACGTTTGGTACATTGGAGCGTCTTGACTCCTCCAAAGTATACCAGGAAACGACGGGACCAGATGAACAAAAAATAATTGCCTGGAATGAATTTAGAGGAATAATTTGCTCCTGATTTACCAACACTCTCCTGACCCCTTAATTAAGAACGAAGGATATAATTACAGGGTTGGATAAAGATGGCAGAAGCTCCAATGTTCGTGCAAAGACGGATTATACTAAGAACAAAGTGATTGATATTTGTTTACACCCTGGCAGTACAGCACCTAAACAGATCAGACCCCCTTCCTACTGGTACTGAATATCCGTCAACACTAGGCCATCAGAGCATAACATTCACCTATAGCTTCAGTATAAATATGTATTCCTCGTGTGGTTATAACATTGGTGGGTGGATGATGATGATGCAGTGTAAGGAAAGTGTAGTAGCTCTTATCCTCGTTGAAGTAATACGAAATTTAGGGCAAAAATGAAGATCATACCTTCGTGTTGTACTGCACGTTGAAAATCCCAGTATGTAACACCCGTATATTTACCTGGAACAAAAGAAGAGAGAACTATTAATATTATTTGCCAAGATGTATAAGATATGATACTAACGTTAGGTTTACGTGGCATGTTTCTGTCCCAGTTATGTTTATTAGACTGAAAGAGACTGAGGAGTTTGGGTCACATTTATAAGCATATATAAAGCCCTGGTATAGAAATCAAGCCAACAACGTGGTGTCGGGAACTCCACCATTTTGCAGGCATTTATGGAAGGAGTAATACAGTGCTGGTAAATCTGGAGCAACTGACTCCTCCAAATTATTCCAAGCTACCTTTTTTATTATTGTTATTATTATTATTATTATTATTATTATTATTATTATTATTATTATTATTATTATTATTATTATTATTATTATTATTAATCCTGTCCTGTTTCCTGGCATACTTTGGAGGGATCAGGACTCTCCAATGTACCAAAATTATACTACTATCCCCTTAAAAAGAATCCTTGGTTTCGATAATCTTCTTTCCTTATTGCACAGACATTGCATAATAATAATAATAATAATAATAATAATAATGACAATAATAGGCATTATTATACTTTAGACCCTCTTCCGTCCTCCTATGATCACCCACCAAACCCCTTTTCCATTCATAGTATAATCCTAAGTAAAGATATAGTTTTGTTCTATCCCCCACTCACCTTCACTGTCAATGTGTATCCCTCCCTCCATCCCACCTAAGCTATACTCACTCATTCAGTTATACATCATCACTTATACTCTTCACTTCCCCATTATACCAGCCCAGTCCTTTCCTAGCATGCACCCATCCATCCATCCATGTATACAATTGCAAAGAGAGAGAGAGAGAGAGAGAGAGAGAGAGAGAGAGAGAGAGAGAGAGAGAGAGAGAGAGAGAGAGAGAGAGAGAGAGAGAGAGAGAGAGAGAGAGAGAGAGAGAGAGAGAGAGAGAGAGAGTTTGTGTGTGTGTGTGTGTGTGTGTGTGTGTGTGTGTGTAAGATAGAGTCTGTGTTGTGTATGTACAGTACGTTGAAGGTTGTAGCATCATCTATACTGTACATCTCTGAGTTGTGTGTCCTTCTGTGTGTGTGAATATTCAATAAGTGGTTGTGTTTGTGTGTGTGAGTGTACAAAGAGAACTGTCAGAGCAGAGTGTATTGTGGATTTCTTGTATGCACGTCTCTCTTGTATTCCTGTATGTCATTAGCGTTCTTCGTTTTCTCTGTGCTGGTTTGTATTTGGTTAGATTTTTCCTGCTATTATCTTGATGTATTTTCTGTGTGTGTGTGTGTGTTTGTTTGTGTGTGTGTATTTTACTTCGTTTTTATTTAGCGCAACTGTGTACCCTCCTCCGTCAATGTCTCAATCCTTCTGCGGCATTAATTCCTGTGTCTCTTGTTATGTATGTACAGCCACAAACAAATAGCCACCAACACTTTCCTTCCATCGTCCAAATAAATCAGTATCATATAAAAATATATACATACAACACCTTACGTCAACTCAACACCCTCAATTATTATTATTATGAGGTGCTGCTAAATCATACATGTGTTGTTCTTTATTACCAAGATATTTACTACGATGGATGGAAAGTGCCGGTGGATTTTTATATTGTGGCTGTGCAACTGCAGACACGAGGAATGCACAAACCACGAGTCAGTCTATAAGATTTAACGCGGAAGTAAAGTTGTCTTCAAGATGTACCCATATATGCTGTGCACAGTTACATTCAGTTGGATAGATCTAAACACCCTATAAGGACGGACGTATAAAATATTCTTAAGGCCATAACTCTCCTTAAGGTTCCACTTTATGTAGTCAGAATTTTGGAGGTTAGTGGGTACTTCAAACAATATTGCCACGAAACACCAAATAGGCTACACTGAAGGAGCTTGTTTCGTGGCGTAGTCGAGAGGAATCGAAAGCCACCAGACCTCATACAGTGCCAGGGGTCTTCATTGTGCGGCTCGCGAGCCAGTGGCGTCTCGCAATGACCTGATTGGCGGCTCCCAAGAAAGAGAGAGAGAGAGAGAGAGAGAGAGAGAGAGAGAGAGAGAGAGGAGAGAGAGAGAGAGAGAGAGAGAGAGAGAGAGAGAAAATCATCAGTGATCAGAGAAAAATTCCAAAGTATTAGATATAAATTGGATCACTATGCCGTATCAGATGTATCATTTAATAAAATTGCTAATGGGAATAGGCCTAGTGGCCCTGGCAATTCTTTACTTTTCATAATTATTCAACACAAAGAGAAAAGGAGAAACATTAAATGAAGTTTTTTTTTTTTTGTATTATTAATTAAAGACAAGAATTTCAGTATAATTTATTAATACTATATTGTTACTAGTCTTGTTCTATAAATCTGTGGTTATGGAAACCCACAAAAATATATAATTTAGTTCCTATATATATTTTTTTCTGCTTATCCATGTGGTTTATGGCTTATGTGGCTCTCACTCTGAATATGTCCTGAACTTTTGGCTCTCGTGAAAAAATTAGTGAATAACACTGTCAGACATACACGATCACAGGGTCCCTTAATAAGAGATCTAATTCTGCAGTGAACTTGACTTGGTGTAGGCTATTTATCACCTCACTACACAATCGACTAATATAAATAAATAGCTACTGTTTATGGTTTGGATAGGACAGGAACGGAAACGACATTTTAATTTTTTCTCCTGCTGTAACCTTTTGTGTGTGTGTGTGTGTGTGTGTTTCCCTCCTTTTCTTCGTGACTGGGTTTTGTGTTATGTCCTTGTAATCTTTTGTTCTTCTCGACCTGTCCTTCTTTTGTTCAGCCTATGTGTCCTTGTTCTTACGTTGGTTTATAGTTTGTGTTACTGAATGTTATTGTAATGTCACCCTGGTTTAGTTTTTGTTTTTCCTGGCTTCTGGGTCTGATATTATGTTGGCTAATATATTTCGACCCGTCATTCTTTGCAAGTTATCTGGGTTTATTTCTGTATTTCTTCTTTTACCTAAGTCTGTGCGTGTGTGTGTGTGTGTGTGTGTGTGTGTGTGTGTGTGTGTGTATAAACACACTAAAAGTTTAATTAATAACATTGTTGATGACATTAAAGTTGGAATTGAGCATTTGAAGCAATCGGTGACTCACTCTGTGTCGTCCAGAAGACTAACATATAATATACTAAACCCTACTCTAATAGTTTACGAGATCTATAAACGCCGTGGTGGTCAAACTGATGAAGTACACATATTTGTGTTTAGTCGGTTGTGGGTCAGCGGTCATAACCTTGCAATCAAAACAGGCCGTTGGAATCGGCGTGGGCGAGGATGTGTTGAGGAACAATTCTGTAGTTGTTATGCCATGCAAACGGAGCTACATGTGGTGGAGTCGTTTCTGCTCACCCGGGACATACGTTCTAGGTATAATTATACTAAATGCACTCAGTTAATCAACCAAACTACACCGTTTCCTGTTGCGGTGATAGTATATAAAATTTTATCTTCCTCTGAATAACAGAGTTGAGTTATTGTACGGTGAACAGATTTTAGGAACAGTAACTAATAACATAATTGTATTCAATCAATCTTTTGTGTATATATTTTAACAATAACATATGTTGTGATATGATCACCTGATTATTTAAAAAGTTTTTTTTTTTTTTTTTTGTATGACATTGTATGTGTGTGTGTGTGTGTGTGTGTGTGTGTGTTTGTGTTTGTGTGTGTGTGTGTGTGTGTGTGTGTGTGTGTGTGTGTGTGTGTGTGTGTGTGTGTGTGTGTGTGTGTGTGTGTGTGTGTGTGTGTGTGTGTGTGTGTGTGGTCCAGTTTGTATTCGTGTGTTAAAAATCATTGTATAATATAAGATGTCAATTACTTGTTAACAAGGTTTATATATTATGGACCATGATTATCAATTAAAATGATGAATTTTCGGTTGTCATGTTTTAGCTGATTTAGCATGTTGCTATTTTAAACTGTGTATTGTATATGAATATTGTGGTCAATGAACTTACTTACTTACTGTGTGGGTGTGTGTGTGTGTGTGCTAAGGCATACCTAGCCTAACCTAGGGCCCATGGAGTTACCCGGGATTTTCCAGAATTGTGAAAGTGCCATCATGTTCCTCCACCACAATCACCACTGCCACGACCACATACAGTACGCTACCAGATACCACCGATATTTCACGTAGGATTTTTTATACAGTTGGCCGACGATATAAGATGATTAAATTTAGCACTATCCTTTTAACACAGGCTCAGTAAATCATTTAATCTGTGTGGAAATGAATAACAAAAGCCTGGGAAAACACATGGTGGTATTCAGTGAGGGACTGAGTGTAAAATGAAGTGCTGGATACAAGTATTTATTATTCATTGTATATCGAGAGTATCTCATAATGCGATCCCACTGTATATCACTCATTGGCAGGGATGGGAAAACAAACTCATGACTAAATATTACCTTTAACTTAGGAGTACACACACAGTATTAATTGGTAGCAGAGACTGTGTAGAGGGGACACAAAGTACTTCACTAATTATGATACAGTTTATGAAGGAGTACACACACACACACACACACACACACACACACACACACACACACACACACACACACAGTATTAGTTAATCACAAGGAATGCGCAAATTGAACACGGGTAAAACTGTAGGTAACGAGGTGGCGTGTGTGTTGTGATGGCCATACTGTGAGAGGAGGGTGCCTAGGCTATACTGTACTTACTATGTGAGCGTGTATCTTCTTTGGAGGACAACACTCGACTGACTCTACCGATCTCAGTTCTGTTTTCTCCACGTGTCACCAAGGGCAGGGCCATGCAGTTATTATGTTGTTAGTGTAGGTGAGGTCAAATGGGAACCTAACATTCTCTTATTGTTCTCTGATGGGCTCTGAGGAACACGCTGCTTGGATTGACCAAATATTAGCGATCCTGAATCTAATATTTACTGTACATGTGTCTACCTTTGTCCTGGTGGCCACGTTCTGTATATGTCTATGAATGTGTATGAATGTGTGGTGACTGAATGAACAGAAAGTTACTATAATTATTAGCCACCAAAATTACCACCAGATATTACTACTACTACTACTACTACCACCACCACCACCACCACCACCACCACCACCACCTTTGTCTGACAACACATTCAAAACTATTTTTTACCACAGCGAATTCTTAACCAACAAAGCACAATGCTCATCACTGCCATCACATTTACCATTATTTTAAATGGGACAATTAGGTGTGAGTCAACTGGAACGCCACTGAGTCTTGTCTTTTAAAGTAATATTTATTCACTTATTATTTTGTTTGGTAGCTTGGTCCATTGGTCCACTTCCCTATTTACGAACCAATGTCTTCGTATTACGCATCTAAATCGAAGTTCCTCAAGCTGCTGGCACACCACAGAGGCAAAGACAAAAATAAACACAAATTAGATGAACAAGGATACGCTTATTATTTTCAGGGACAAGGGCTTGCTTAGATACTCACATTAAATACACTAACTAACATTTACTCATTTCTTACACACATACACACACATAAACACACACACATTGACTGACAAACGGTACGCAAAGCCGAAATGGAAAAATTACTCTTCAAGAATTACAAGTAGGTTTTGCGTAAGGAAAGTCATGTCCTTGGCATTCATATTACAAGTAAAGTCAATATTATTGTTGTGAAGAATTTGGACGCACTTTAGGGACGTTCCCCTTTCAGACCCGTTAGTCAACAAAGGTCAGTAAGTGGTGGTGTTGGTGGTGTGTTGGTGCCTCAAGATCCGTTCCATCTCATGTCGTCCTGTAAAACACTGATGTATTGACTGTCTGTGTGTGTATAATTAACAGGGGAGAACAAACTATCTCAATGCATGGTTGTTTTTTTATGATAAACAAAGAACTGGTTTTCTATCTATTTTTTTTTTTAAGTGATCTGATGTGGTCAAATATATGTAGGTAAACCCCATTTCCCAACTCAATGTTTTAGGTAATGTCTAACACCATATTAGGTGGCCATTCCGGATGAAACTGGTATTTTCTTGGAACTGCAGTACTGGAACATTGGGAAATAATTGTAGGGTAGCATGTGTTCCCCAACGACTAGATGAACACGTAATGCCGTCAGCGAATTATAGTTGTTGAATCTTCCAAATTATACACGAGCCAAACTCCCTCATTGTGGATGCTGTAGTCTGGTAGAACTTATGGAATGAGAAGCATCCAAATAAAAAATGTCAACTGCCTTGAGTATTGGGAAGAAACAGGAGACACTGAAACCAAACTGAAGGGTCCTAGTGGTATACCTGACCCCGGCCCAGGTAAAGAAAGGTCAGTAGGTCGGATCACCAAGGTGGAGGACTCTCTCTCTCTCTCTCTCTCTCTCTCTCTCTCTCTCTCTCTCTCTCTCTCTCTCTCTATATATATATATATATATATATATATATATATATATATATATATATATATATATATATATATATATATATATATATATATATATATATATATATATATATATATATGCAAAATATCCACAGGAGCATGGAAACAGGAACAGTAAGTACTTTCGTATAGTACAGCTTCAGACATTCTGTCTGAAGATGTAATATACGAAAGTACTTACTGTTCCTGTTTCCTTTCTCCTGTGGATATTTTGCATACATTTGCTTCATGGTGTACTTGAAGTTACTGCATATATATAATGTATGATTCGAAAGATCAATAGAGGTGCCACTTGACCTTCTTGCCTCATGTTTAATTCCTTTATAACACCTCACTGTTCCTTCTTTTCTTTCGTCTGCTCAGCTTTTGGTTCATTGCTTCCCTCATCTTTATTACAAATGCTTCCTCTATCATTTTCCAATCTCTCATTCCATTTTTCCTCTTTCGCTCTCATCCTCATCTCCTTGGCCCCGTCTTTCACTCACCCTCGCTCCCTCTCCAATCAACACAACTAATTCCTCTCTACTCTTTTTCTTCCAACCCTTCTCCTCTCTTTCTTATCACTCCCTCTCCCCTGCCACTCCTCCTGCCATCTCACTGTCTCCACTTAACTTCATCTGACATCTTCGTTTATTTCCTAGAGCTGGTTTTAGCCGGCAGAGTCTAGGCAGAAGAAAAAAATCATGCTGTTGTAATCCCTTCATGAGTATGTCTGGTTGCTCTGGTTTTGAAAGAAGAGAGAGGTGCAACTGTGTGAGAGAACGTAGGTAGGTTGGTGGGTGTGTGTGGTAGGTAGATGGTTGGTTGGTGGGTGTGATAGGTAGATGGTAGGTTGGTGGTTGGTGGGTGTGGTAGGGAGATGGTAGGTTGGTGCGTCTGGTAGGTAGATGGTAGGTTGGTGGGTGGGGTAGGTAGATGGTAGGTTGGTGGGTGTGGTAGGAAGATGGTAGGTTGGTATGTGTGGTAGGTAGGTGGTAGGTTGGTGTGTGTGGTAGGTAGATGGTTGGTTGGTGGGTGTGGTAGGTAGATGGTAGGTTGGTGGGTGTGGGAGATGGTTGGTTAGTGGGTGTGGTAGGTAGATGGTAGGTTGGTAGGTGTGGTAGGTAGATGGTAGGTTGGTATTTGTGATAGGTAGTTGGTAGGTGTGGTAGGTAGATGGTAGGTTGGTGGGTGTGGGAGATGGTTGGTTAGTGGTTGTGTAGTAAGGGAATGAAAGGTTCGTGGATGTGTGGTAGGTTCGTGGTTGTGTAATATTGGAGAGAGAGAGAGAGAGAGAGAGAGAGAGAGAGAGAGAGAGAGAGAATGGAGCAGCATACAAACAATCGAGAGGGAAGCCGAAAGTTGGTTAATAAATTTCCAGTATATAGGGAATGGCACAAGTGTTGGTATTATTTTGGATGATGGTGGCAGTTGTGGTTGTGGCCGGTGATAGTGGTGGGTAGTGTTGTAGGATGTTGGTAGTTATGACAGGGTAGTAAACTGTGGCTGTGGTGGCGATAGTAGTTGAATTATTTTTAGCTTGAATTTTTGTTGAATTTTTGAATAGCGATAGTGGTTGATTTTTTTTTTTTTTTATTATTATTTTTTTTTTTTATTGTTGTTGGTACGGGTATGTAAGGGTTAGGGGAGATCTGCAGTGTCTAAGGTAATTTAACTGGATGAAAGGAATACATTAGGAGAACACAGCTAAGGTTCTAAAAAGCTAGACACCAGAACTGAACACTCACTCTCAAAAGGCTTCAAGTTACAAAAGGTTTAATTAAATTAGACTCTGGATAGGAAGTTACAAGAGTTATGGATAAGTGAAACAAGCTTCTAAATGAATTAATAAATACAGAATCTGCCATTCAGTTTAAAAGGAGGCGAGACTGATGCATGGAAAACTGTGCTAAAGGGTCGAGTCTAAATCAGGACCTGCCCTGAATTGAGTCAACAAGATTATTACGGTACGGTCTAGCACAGTTCTTAAGGTGGTAATACTTTTTGGGTACATTGGAGTGCCCTGATTCCTCCAAAGTATGCTAGGAAATAGAATCAGAAGAGCAAAGATAATGGTGTTCTGTTGCTTGGAATAGTTTGGAGGATACAGTTGTTCCAGATTTACCAACACACACATTACTTCCCTCTTAAGTTCTTTTGTTGTTGTTGTTGTTGTTGTTGTTGTAGTGTTGGTTGCATTGACGATGGTTGGTTATGATAATGGTAGTGGTAGGAGTAGTAGTGGTCGTAAAGATGGTGATGATGGTAGTGGTAGGGGTGTTAGTGGTAGTGGTAGCATTGACGTTGGTAGTACTGATTGGGGTGGTGGTAGAGGGAGTAGTAGTGGGAATAGTGGTAGTGATTGTAGTCGTGGGGGTAGTAGTTGTAGCATTCATGGTGGTGGTGGTGGTGATGGTGGTAGTGGCAGCAGTGGAGGTGGTGACATTGATGGTGGTAGTACAGATAATGGTAGTGGGGGATGTGGTGGTGGTGGTAGTGGTAGCAGTGGAGGTGGTAACATGGATGGTGGTAGTACAGATAATGGTAGTGGGGGATGTGGTGGTAGTGGTAGTGGTAGCAGCAGCAGCAGCAGCATTGGTGGTGGTGACAGGGATGATATTATCAGTGTGGAAGTACTGGGGAACTTCCCTTTCACAACACTTTGTTTTTGTTTATATTTTTAAATTTATTTTTTATTTTTATTTGATAGCCAACCTTGCCTGTTTGTCATCAGTGCACCGTTATATTTCGTAAGATTTATTGTACCGCATCGTACTGAAGGAGAACGAAGAGATGAAAACACAGAGGAGAATCATGTTAAAATAAAGTGGAGAACTGGAGGAAGAATATGTGGATGAGACGACGAAAGATGTGGGAAGTAATTGAGGTAAAATTTATAAAAGAAGGACACATTATAGGTGAGAGGAGGAAGGATTAAGTTTATGGGAGATAGAGAACTGGAGGGAGAATGTACAGATGAGATGAATTATATCATTACTGCCTCATTATCATAGGTATTAATGATAACTTGATTTTGAGTGGAAGTTCTAATATTTGTACAACACGATTATATCAAATTCGTTACGAAAAAGTCCTAATTTCGTAATACTGATCCAAGAAAATTAGGCCCATTGATCCTGATATTAATTTAAATTCTCATTAGATAGTATGATGCTAATTACATGAATATACAAAAAATCAGTGTCTAATTAATTATACGAGTTGAGAAAAAAAAAAAACGAAAAATTAATTAAAACATAAGAGTCATCTGGCAGTTTTTGCTGGATATATTTGTTTCAATTTTTACATGGTTGGTTAGGAACGAATTGGTCCTTGACTCTGGTTAATTCATTTATTTGTTATGTATTTTATCCCTTCCATCCACTGGGAGACACGGACTTTGGTAGACAAATTAATGCCCTGAGTTATTCCTCCTCCCTGCATAACATAACATTTTTAACATTGTCCTCACAGACACACTTATATCCTTACTGCCAAACCTGAGCCTCACCCCCACACTTACATCCTCACCCCCACACTTACATCCTCACCCCTACACTTACATCCTAACCCCTACACTTGCATTCTACTACACACACCCACATCCTAACCCCCACACCTCTATCCTCACTGCTACACCTGAGCCACATCCCCATACGAATATCCTCACCCCCACACTTACATCCTCACCCCTACACCTACATCCTAACCCCCACACCTGAGCCACACCTGTCATTGTATCATACCTGTCATAAACTTCGCCATACCCGCGGAGGAGAAACCTTGGCAACGTCAGACTCTACTGTTTTTTTTTGTGAGGTCTTAATTTGTACTTTAAACAAGACCTAAGGTATCTGTTAGTTTATACACTTAGTCACACCAGGATTCCATTTCAGGCGCAGAGTATATATTGTCAGGATTTGCGAGGAATATAGTTGTTTATCTTCTTCCTGACCCTGGTGGACTTCTATAGTTTCGGATCACAAACAGTAACGCGTGGCTGATGCATGCTGGTTTAGAAGTAGGAAGAAAAGTACTCGAAAAAAGCAGAAGAACGGGATGATATACACACTCTCACACTGACCACTCAGGATTAGGATGTCTGAACGACTTTCACTGACTGGGACCACCGAACTCCATACTTGTTCTATAAATTATATGTATAAATAAGCACTAGGGTTGTGAATTGTTATAATATATTTTTTAATACTTGTATAGATGCAGGAAATACTTCAATGGCTTGGATCCCTTGAGTCCGGCCTTAGTCACTTTCAGCTCTTCAGTTGTTTCTTCTCTCTCTATTATTTCTTCAATGTTTGTTATCCCTTCACAGTCTACTTTTGTGACATAATGTTCACCAGTATATACAGAGAGGTTTTATTGACAAGACTTAAAAATTATTCTGATCAAACCCTAAGGAAGCAAACCTACAAGGCTGAAAGATTTAATGCCAACCCATACCTATATCTCTGACCCCGGGGATCACATTTAAAGAGAATTATGGATATCCCTGTAGGCCTGACCACTAGTCCCTTCTTTGTAAGAAAATGTCGCTGTGACTATCCTTCTCTACTTCTAGCGTCTATAAACACAGTGATAGCCACAACATCACACACACACATACACACACACACACACACACACACACACACACACACACCGACATATTAATGATTAGTTTGTGTCCCTACGTCAATTCCCCCTTGGAGGTGGTCACTGCTATATTGGTCCTGGTATCGCTGAGGTGTTTCCTATGCGTTGTCAACTCCATTTATCTAAGCATAATATGTCCGTACGTGTACATGATCTGAAACTGTGTGTCGAAGTGGTTAACAACAAGTATTAGAGAGAAAATACTATAATTTAATGTTTTACAGACCTACCTCCCATGAATGCCATTAAGTGAACAATATATCAGAACCTACAGTGTTTTTTCAGTAATTGAAATAAAACAGCAGTCTGATATAATGGTAATAATTGGGGCTCAAAGCTAATCGACTCTATATTGGCCATTAAGGTAATGTAACTGACGAGCACTGTGTACAAATAGAAAGTGTATATATACAGTATGTGTGTGTGACTGTATGGGGCTGCATGTGGACAAGTGCACATGTGTGTTTGCTGTCTGTGTGGAAAAGTGCACGTGTGTGTTTGGTTTGGTGTCTGTGTATAGAAGTGAAGGTGTGTAATTGCTGTCTGTATGGAAAAGTGCACGTGTGTGTTTGCTGTCTGTGTCCAGAAGAAATGTACGTGTGTGTTTGGTGTCTGTGTGGAAAAGAAATGTACAGTACGTATGTGTTTGGTGTCTGTATTTGGTGAGTGTTTTGTGCGCCATGTATGTTATCACTCAAACATGTATCCCTCAACAGGAAAAAAATATATATATATATACACTTGGCAGTTCCCGTTTCCATTCAGCACCAAATATGTAAAGGACAGACTCAAGGGTCGACGACACTACCATGTTGACCTTGCCACCGAGGTAAAAAGTTCACCCCAGATACTTTTCCTAATGGAGGGATTTCCTTACACTAGTACTGCTGCATGGCTTTCTTGTCGTTTATGTAATGTATCCTTATGTGTGACTGTGAATGTACTTTTTGCACTTGCCTCCTCGTTAATTACTTGTCCTGATGCTGTCCTAAACTTGAGCAAAGAAATATTTACACACACACACACACACACACACACACACACACACACACACACACACACACACACACACACACACACACAGAAGTGAAATAGTACAGAAACGGGAGAAGTGTGATAAGGAAAGAAGGGAATAGGGAAAAATTAGAGGAAAAGAGAGAACACAGGAAATGAGACAACGAAAGAGGTGCGGGGAATACACTATGTTAACTAAAAACCCTGTCATTTGTTGTATCATTCCGTTGGATTGGGTGAGGGTAAGTCCAGAATGATAGATCGTGAAATGAGTGTAAGTCCAGTGTAGTAGATCGTAAAATGCATGTAAGTCCTATGTAGTAGATCGTGGAATGAGTTTAAGTCCAGGGTAGTATAGATCGTGGAATGAGTATAAGTCCATTGTGTTAGATCGTGGAATGAATGAAAGTCCAGTGTGCTAGATCGTGAAAAGCAGTGTGGGTCGTAGTCAAGAACATTATTAGTGTTGATGATGGCGTGGTACCGATGTGATGACTCTATATAAACACAATACAGAACCATCGTACGAGTACTACACCTTCGTCAACACCAAGGCTTTAAAGGAATTCACTTAACCCTCGTCAACACAGCGAATGTTTTCCCTACAACCCCAAGGCTAGTGTGTCAGATTGGGTGTGCTTGTGTGTGTACAGTTTGTTGCAGGATTCCATGTCATGCCTTCAAATATACTCTGAGAGGGTAAACATATATGCTTTACCTGCCTGTAAACTAATAATCTACCGTGCATACTTGATTAAGAAACTGCCACCGGCTCTCTAAGCAACCTGTTGTAGCAAGTATTTTATCCGACCGTGCAGGAGAGGGAGGACTGATACTTTCTCCCTTCATCCTAGTCCTTGAACATTTGACTTGAGAATGTGACCCTGTGAGTGACTTAGAATGCACACCAGGGACACACAGGCAAGCTACGCAGTGTGAGTTTTATCGAGTTTTAAGATTCATGTTGGCAGAGCAATCCTCAGGTGCCAAAGCACATGTCAAGGGCTACCCAGACACCTTTACGAGTCGCGGCTACCAAGTAACACAAGAGAGAGTTACATGGTGTGTTACAAGGACAAGTGAGTGACGCTTGAAAATGTGTTAAGCCCCATATCAAAACGGTGCCAGCGATGAAGTTGAGGTTGCTATTCAAATTGTGAGAGAATAGTATCGCAAAGACGAAGGGTCTCTCCACTCGACAATCCCACCCTCGGTGTGATCACGGAAAAGAAAGCTCACCCACCAAAAAAAAAAAAAAAAAAAAAAAGACAAGAAAGGAGGAAACATTCTGTCTACCAGTAAAGTAGACCTTGTAGAAATTTGCTTAACGTGGGACTTGAATTGTAGCGAGTACTGACTTGAAGTTTTCCAGCGAGAGAGCGGGATGAATATAATTCAATACGAAAGAGGTCTCAGTGACAGTGATGATATGGACAATCTTAGGTTTGTCTCTCAGTATTTGGTTTGCTGAACGGTTCCCTATGCTGATAAAGACGATCGACTGAAGACAACTGAAGTATATATAAATCCCCTGGGAAGTAAATTGTGAGCAGTTCATAGTATGATTCAATTATCTGAGCCTCAGAGTGGTAAGAACGGTACTGTTAGACCCAACGTCTCATAAAAAGGCCTTAGTTAGATCTTTGCTATGCAGTTATTCAGTTTGTAAGAGAATGTAGGAATTTATACAAGGAACAGTTTCTCATTCCACACCTTTTACCTTGGCAAGTGTTCGTATGGTCCGTTGGGCTGTTGAGAGTCAGCAGTGTACACTCATGATTAATTAGCTTTGACCAGAGGCGCGTGGCTGGAATTGCTATGATCACACCACCTACCCATCAGAACACAACCTTAAGAGAGCGTCCAAGCCGGTGATAAAACATATCGACAATATAAGCTACAACAATGTTTGAGTTGAAAATGACACAATGATGTGATGGTGTGTATTGTGTCTCTAGTTGTCAATTGTGATGTTTAGGTCAATGTTTACAACTTGTTTACGACTGAATGTTGCCGGTGTCGACGCATCTTTACACATACTAAGTAGGGGGAGGGCAAGGAACCGTAATCAGGGAATTTGAAGAGTACTTCCCCTCATATCTCTGATATTCCTATATTTGTATGCTCTCTCATCCAAAAGAAAGTAATCTGAGTTTACTAAGTAGCAAGTAATGGTAAATTCTGTTAACAATGTGATCTGTCGTGTGGATGCCGGTTGCTGTTGTTGTGAAACGCTATCACGTTACAGCTGCTCAGTTAAGTGTCAAAACTCGCTGATATTTCGTTGATGCTCTAAACATTGTTCAGTGAAATACTAAAACTTTATGGAATGGTTACTGAATGTGTCTGATTGTGCAGCCTACGTCTGGCCACGATATGATTTGATATAATAAAGGAAGAGAACATTGTGATTGGAAATCTTGTAACCCAACACAAATATTGTTACGCCGGTGTCCTGTTTGTGCATCTGGTGTGTGTGTGCGTGTGTGTGTTACCCTTACTTTTCCAGTGGAGATAACGAAAGGGCCATAGACTGACTGGTTTGAACTAGCTGTATAGAGGGAACAGGAAGGAAAGACAAACTAATCTAACCTTCCCACCACCGGTATGGCCCTCCCTCCTTCTCTCATCATCAACCTGCTTCCTGCCATTCCTTTTATCTCTTTCTGTCTCTCACACATTCACTTATTTCTTTTGCATTCCTTTTCCAATATTTTTATTTCTTTCTGTCTCTCAGACATTCACATACTTATTTGCCTCCTTTTCACATTCCTTTTATTTATTTTTGTGTCTCGCACATACACGTATTTGTTTTGCTTTCCTTTGTCTTTGTTTTAATTTTTGGTAACAGTAACACCATACTTGGCTAATAATACACAGACAGGGAAAGAATAGAATTACACACACACACACACACACACACACACACACACACACACACACACACACACACACACACACACACACACATGCATAAAGAGACACAGACAGTGCAAAGATACAGAGAATTAAGGGACATAAATGCATTAGAAGACAGGCATGCATGGATGGATGGATGGATGTAGGACAGTGAGTGATGATGGATATCCGTCATCTAGGAGGCAAGTAATGAGGCAAGTAGGTTATACAGATGAAGAGAAACCGAGGCAGTCTTGGGTGATGGATCCACTGTATAGACAAGGGGGCGACGGCGCTATGCAGTCCATCACTCTGTCCCTCCCACCCATCCATCCATCCAGCTCCAGGTGTGTTGTTACCAAGTCTCTCACTGTACAGGACACTTTTCCTCTTCCCGTGTAGGTTATATGTGCAATACAATACAGTTCCGGACACGATATGAAACAGGAAGGAGGGGGAAAAAGGCATGCTCTCGTCCCCTGTGCAATGATAGACTTGGGGATCATACGCTCTGGCATCCATTTCTCCTGCTATGGGGCTGAACCACGAATACTAACATACGGTAATGGTATACTGTAGTTTTCACCTCACCGTCCGGGATGCAGGTGAAAATAAGGTTACGGAGATAATGTGATTCTCAGCTGATCTCTCGCTGTGTTGTGCTGGGTTATAGTATGTGTTATTGTATAGGAAAGTATATTACAAGGCAGTTATAAGTTACAAGGCAGTTTTAGTTAGACACACATCCGCGTTTTGTGTGATGTTGCAACTAATTATTTTCCGTACATTGTAGTATATCTTATATAATTTGTACCACTGAGAAGTTATTAAAAGGTCATTCAGATATAATTATATGACACATTGTAAAGTTGATTATACACAATCCTATACTGGTACAAGTTATTATAAGGTTATTCAGATATAATTATAATTATGATACATTGTAAACATCAATATACACAATCCTATACCTGTACAATGTTAGTAGATACATTACTCTCTGGTTCAATGGTCTGACAATACGAATGCTAGTGTAGAAAAAGCCTCGAGTACATTTGGTATATAATAGTTATTTTCCACATTATTTCACCAACCCAGGACTGATTAAATAAAGTAGTGGTAGGCTAACTATACTTTACGCAATATGATCTGTTTACTGAGTTGTTTACACTTCATTGACGCACATGTAGCGTTTGTATATTATATATTGTACATTTGGGTCAGAAAATTCGCTACCATTTACGTAGATGTTTGTGTCAACTGTGTGCTGGTAGCTGTGTGTGGGTAAGGTGTCATTGTAAGTGGAGCATTGTATCTGATTCCTCACTCAGTCAGTATTACCAACTCAGATGACATAAACATCTAGTTAATGTACAGTACGTAGTTGCGAATTTTCTTGGCCAAGTGTACATCTATACTTTACATTTCAATTATTCGTTCGTAGAAATCGCTCATAAACGCGAATCCTGAATAATGAGCCTGATTTTGTAAAGGTGAAGAAGTGAGAGTGTGTGAATTGGCTGTGGAGAATGGTGATTAGTAATTGTGATTGTAATGGTGATTGGGATACGGGTGTGATGGAGGTGAGGTGAAAAGAAATGAAGCGAGGTGTAGTAAAGTGAGTGTTTGTATAGGTGAAGTGAAATGAAGTGAAGTAAGGTGAGTACTTGTATAGGTGAAGTGAAATGAAGTGAAGGTGAATGCTTGTATAGCTGAAGTGAAATGAAGTGAAGTAAAGTGCTTGTATACAGTAGGTGAAGTGAAATGAAGTAAGGTGAGTGCTTGGAGGTGAGATGAAATGAAGTGAAGCGAGGTGAAGTAAGGTGAGTGCTTGTATAGTTGAAGTGAAATGAAGTGAGGTGAAGTAAGTGCTCATAGATTAGATTAGATTAGGTTAGGTGAGGTGAAATGAAGTGAAGCGAGGTGAAATGAGTGCTTGTAAGTGACGGGTGGTGAGATGAGGTGAAGTGAGTGCTTGGAAATCAGGAAAGGTTAGGCGAAATGAAGTGAGGTAAAGGAAATGAAGTGAGCGCTTGTAGGTGAGGGGAGGGGAGATGAAGTGAAGAGAGGTGAAGAAAAATGAGTGCTTGGAGGTGAGGGGAAGTGAAGTGAAGTGAAGTGAGTGCTTGTAGGTGAGGGGAGGTGAGATGAGGTGTAGGGAAGTGAAATAAGTGCTTGTAGGTGAGGTGAAGTGAAGTAAAGTGAGTGCATGTAGGTGAAATGAGGTGAGATAAGGTTAAGTAAAGTGAAATAAGTGGTTGTAGGTTAAGTGGAAGTGAAGTAAAAATGAGGTGAGCTAGTAGTGACTGTCCTTTTCACCTGGCACGGGACAGTAACTACTACTCGTATACGGAGGGGATCATATGACTTCAGATGATGAATAGTGATGATCCATATCCAGTGTGATATAATTATGTATGCATACCTCTCCTCTAGTACACTCCCTCCCAGCTGACGTTCATGTGTAGACACCTTATACACACACACACACACACACACATTGTCTGTTTATATGTACTGTATGTATGTATGTGTGTTTGTGTAGGTACTGTACATGATTATAATTCTTGTATGTGGGTGTGAAAGATAGATTATATATCAGATGTAGGAAGACATAGCCTACACTATAATTATGAGAAACATGGTATAGAAATAAGTGAAAATCATAATTATTATACAATGAAAATAACAAATAATACTAATTAGTTTTTTTAATAATAAGGAAAATGTAAAGGCCAAATGATAGCTAGCGTACGAGTAATAAAATTATACCAAACGGACACTCACTCACACAAAAACACATTCACTGAAGTGGCAAAGCTGCTCGATATTAATCCTGAATTATTCATAACACTGCGCTTTTTAATCACGTTGAATTCATTACCCGCCTCTGGCTGTGAATAGTCTGACTCATATTGCCTTTCACATTTATCTGTGTAGCAAGACAGAAAGTTCATATAAAATAAAAGATGGTGTTCTCGTATAATACTCTTGATGCTGTTGGTTTTACTAAATTTTTCATTGTGTATTGTTGTTGTACTTGTGTTCTTTTCTCTCTCTCTCTCTCTCTCTCTCTCTCTCTCTCTCTCTCTCTCTCTCTCTCTCTCTCTCTCTCTCTCTCTCTCTCTCTTTATTGCTTGAAATGTTTTTGAAGTTGATACTGTTGATGTTACTAAATTTTTCAGTCTGAATTTTTTTTACACTTATGTATGTTGTTCTGTCTCATTTTCTATTATTATTTTTTTTCACCTGTCGAATGTTTTAGAATATCCAACGCTATTGTATGTGTTTCACCTTGTTGGTCTGTAGTTAGAAAGTTTTTTTTTTTAATATAAGGGGGTAGGTAGTAGAGTGTATAGGTAAATCTGGAGCAATTGATTCCTCCATGCTATTCCAAACAACAGGCCACCATTACTTTTGTTATTCTGGTCCCGTTTCCCGGCATACTAAATTTAGAGTTTAGAGGAATCAAGGCGCTCCAATGTACCAAAAATATACTCTCGCCTTAAACTTCACTTCAGAAAGATCTCTTCAATGTGTATTACAAGCAGTACATTCCTCCCACCATTCCCTGAGTATCGGGAATAATTGTCACGGTAACGTCAGAATTTACAACCCCCCTCCATACCATCTGAACGAGGCCTTGCATGGAACCAATGTCAATACACGAATTAAAGAATAGATTGCGTTATATTTTAGACACATGTACTTTTATTACTAAAAACTTTACTTCCATGTAGTTCCTAGTTTATAATAAAAAGAACAAAAGCCATGACATTTATCTTGAACACGTTGCCATTTTCCTTCGTTGAAACTTCTGAGTTGACCAAAGGTTATTTATACTGAACAATGATTACGTTTGCTGTTCTAACTGATTAACCTTCGAACCGAACAGACCTCAATGCCTGATATCACTTTTATATTGGTCGATCCCTAATATAAGCAACGTATTGTATGTATCCTTCTGGTCTTTTCCCATTAACCACACCAACTCTATCCACCTGATTTCATTCATTTCTCTGCCAATTCCAACCGTCCACTGGTTGCCTGTTGGGATTGCAAACAGGTCACGCATAGGACTAACAACCTTGTTTATTCATGAAGCGGAGAAATGACCACATCTATAATCAAGCCACAAGCAAGGTTTGGCGTACCTCGTGGTCGGGTCAAGGCGGCGTAAAGTCACCACCTGAGTATTTTAATGCAATCACTTTCAATTCACACAACCGGCACACATAATCTTGTCCTACTGGGATCGCAGTGATTACAAACTACAAATACTCTTTCTGGGTACAAGGTGAGACATACCATAGAGAACCAACATAAGCCAGCTGTAGGGAACAATTTAATTAAGTTCATCAGTTGATGCACGTTTATTCTTTTTCAAAACCGTTGTTTGCTTTCAGTCATGTGTCGAACTAGATTTTAAGAGTATACTTTTATTCATGATTCAGTCCCCTGTCAGTGAGTGTCGTGCAAATGTCCATTTCATGTGTAATTGTCAATCTCCCTATTCTGTTCAAGTTTTACACAGTATTCATTAGTACACTCCTTTCTATCCCAGCCTTCATCATGCAGTAAGGTTACCTCAGACAAGGTCAAGTTTGGCCAGAATGTGTTAGACTAGGTCAGGTCAGAGCAGGTACCGGTAAATCGAGTTGGGAATTGTTGATTAGGTCTGGTCTGGTTTTGAAGGTTTCATACCTGCTTCGATCCATTGTGTGTATATATATGAACTTAAACCTCAATTGAGTACAAATAAAAATAAATTTACTCAAACTAATCACACTTGGGATATGTGTGTATAAGGAAATCAAGTCGAGTGCCATCCTTGCTTCCACTCAACAACTAAGAATATCAACAGCCACAGGACCGACCTAATGGTGGCAGTGAGAGTTGTGAGGTCAAAATGGGGTCAAGATCACAATGAAGGGTCATCAGCAACTTTGAAAGCTACCAACTCCACTACATGAAAACTCTAATGCAGCCACAAATATTTCCAAAAGGTATAAAGCTGCTTAACTCAGGTTTTTACAATGCCTTGAATATGAAAACGGTGAGAAAAACTATCACTTAGTAAGAAAAAGTAAATTGAGGTGCCCAGCAACACTATTGTAAGGATTTGACTAAGGGAACTATTATTGCCATATTCGCTACCAGGATTACCTTCAGTCCTGCTATACCTTCATAGTAGCTACTCTACCATCATCCGTTACCACATCATGTAAGAGATAACAATATCAGCGAATATAACTTCTGATATACTGTACGGTAACTACTGTAAGAAATATTGTCCATGGGAATCATTATTGCCACTACCACAACAACAACAACAACAACAACAAAAACCTTCATCATCACCACCACCACCACCACAACAACAACAACAACAACAACAAACTTCACCACCACCACAACAACAACAACAACAAACTTCACCACCACCACCACCACCACCACCACCACCACCACAACAACAACAGCCGATCCTGCAATCATTTCCACTCCTGTCCCTTCCACCATCCCACCCCATCACCACCACAGCATAACCAACCATCCCCAACACTATGATTTTAAAGTACTATACACATCCACCAGACCGTCAGCCACACAGATCCTGATCGTATACTTTCAACTCCTTATTGCAGAGGACGTTTCTGTTACACCCAAGATCAGTCAGTCAGGCGGTCCAGAAATTTAGATCCGTTTTTATCAATCAGTCAATCAGTCGGTCAGTCGAGTAATTTAGATCCGTTTTTATCAATCAATCAATCACTCAGTCAGTCAGTAAGTCATTCTTGAGGGATCAGTCTCTCTCAACCAGTATATATCAGTGTATAGATACAATGATACAACGTTATTATTGAACAGGGGATCAGATCAGGCTCGTTAGTAGTTAGTTATTGGGGGTTAATACCTGTTGACTTCATAATGGTAATTCAGGCAATGCAGCTGACGGCTGATGTGTACATAGTGTGTGTGTATTATGAATGAATAAGGGTACATGTGTGTGTGTGTGTGTTTGTGTGTGTGTGTGTGTGTGTGTGTGTGTGTATGTGTGTGTGTGTGTGTGTGTGTGTGTGTGTGTGTGTGTGTCAGATCAAGCGCGACCTATTGTGGGGAAAAACTGATTCGTACTGTTCACTTGATGTTGTGCCTCCCCTCCTCTTCCCCAGATTATACGTCATGTCCCCCTGAACCAAAAGCACCATGCATCATTCAGGTGACATCGCACTTCTACTACGCCATCACAAACCACAACACACAGTCCATTACCAATCTACACACCAACACCCACAACCACCAACACCACAAACACCAACATACGGTATATCATGCTATCACATTATCAATACCAACACCACCACCACCAACAACAAAAACAACAACAACACACACCACCACTGCCATCTCCACCACCAACAACAACAGCAACAACATTAACAACAACACACACCACCACTACAACCATCACCACCACCAACAACAACAACAACAATATTAACAACAACCCACACCACCACTACCACCACCACCACCACCACCACCAACAACAACAACAACAACAACAACACATACCACCACCACCACCACCACCACCAACAACAACAACAAAAACAACACACACCACCACTACCACCATCACCAACAACAACAACAACAATAACAACACCAACAACAAACATTATGCTAATACGAGCAATATACCACTCCATTACACATCCTCAACACCACACACCACCGACATCACCACCACAACACCATACATTTAATAGGGATACCAACTTATCACCCACCACACAGTACGCTTTCACAACCTACCCAACCACCAACCATACCAATCCTACCATCACAAAGACACCAACAGCACATTACCACCAATATCTACACCACCTCTATCCACACTATTAGATAAACACTCGACCGAGGAGCATGTCTTTGTAAACGCCAGATGAACGCTACGGACATAACCAACCCATACTACACACCCTCATTCCTTCCAATAAAACCACTAAAATAATGTAATGAATAATACTTAGCACTCGTAATGGTCAATCATCCTGCGAAGTTTGAACGATATCCGTCGACTATGCCAACTCTACCACCAACACCACCAATAACAATACCAACATTATACCAACCCAACCACCACCAACCTTATACCAACACCACCACACCACTACACACCCAAACACCACCACCAGAGAGGAGCCACTTAACAACGAGTCTGCCAACGTGATAACCCTCTCATGGCAATACATCACTCTTATGTAACTCCGTCTAGAGAAGGACAGGAGGGTTCCACACATACAGAACATAGGTATTTACACAACATAAGCACGTTTTGAGAAGCAGCCCCCTCATTGACTGTGTGTTGTCGCTCTTGGTTTTTCAGATCATAAACTAGCCTAAGTAATTAAGGAGGTCTGCTGTTGTGGACAAACTGGAGGGCTACTGTATCATTTCAACAAGCTATGCCAGGAAACAGAGGACGTCAGTATTTCTTATAAGGAATCTGTTTTGCCATGTGTGTGTGTGTGTGTGTGTGTGTGTGTGTGTGTGTGTGTGTGTGTTTTGTACATTACATTGTGTCGTATGATATTATTATGATTGTTAATTAACGCTACAGTCAATATATATCAACGATCCCGTCAAGTATAACAAACGATTATAATCCATTCATATACATACCGTCATCAGAATAACCAAACACCATCATAACCATCACACTTTCTGGTTATATAATTGTTACCTGAGGACTGACATATGAACAGAAAGGGTACTCGACCAAGATCCAAACCTTCGGATCGCCATTAAACTTCACTAACTTTACATATATATCATTCTTATTCTTACCACTAAAATGTGAAAAGAGAAAAAATATAATCACTTTTAGACACATAATAATGCCCAGTCATCCTGCAAAGTTTGATCGAAATCCGTCAATACGTTTTTCCGATGTTGTTTTCTGACCATCCAACCAACGAACAAGCACACAAACAGGAGTATAACATAACCTTCCAGGAATAAACTAAAATGTGCAGTGTAGTGTGGTCTACTACACATGGTAATGAAATACGGTGATTTGAATACTCAAGGTTACGTGGGTGGACACGCGTGAATGCCGATCAGAGTGTCATCAGGAATTTTTCCTACGACTTGGTGTTTGCATTTTGGCCCATTGGAGGCTATTATTTCCTCCATACTAATGCCAGAAAACAGATCAGATGCAGTTACTTAAGGGAGCCTGTTGCATGGATTAGTTTGGAAGAATCTTTATCTCCGAATTTGTCAACGCTGAATTACCCCTTAAACATATAACACGTTTTTATGGCCACACCCCTTTAGTTTTATCTTCTTTTGATGGCGTACAGTCAGCATCAACATTCTTAAGAGGATAGTATGCTTTTGGTACATTGGAGTGCCTTCATTCCTGCAAAGTATGCCAGGGAACAGGACCAGATGGACAAGTATATAATGGTGTCCGGTTGCTTGGAATAGTTTGGTGGAGTCAGTTGCTCCAGATTTACCAACACTGTAATACCTACCCCCTTAACAATAAATTTGGCAGTGCTGGGAGTCTTCTTTACTGAACTACCAGAATTTTGTTTTGATGTTATAGTAGGGTCGGTTGAAACATCATGAAATAATCTTGTATTTGTTTAAGGGGAGTTTCTCTTGTTGGTAAATTGGAAGGCTACTGATTCCTCCTAACTGTACCAAAAAACAGACAGCGCCCTCAATGGTACTAATAGGTGACCTGTTTGTTTCGTGGCATAGATTGGAGTAATCACAGACCTTCCAATTCACCAACAAAAGAATCTTCCCTTAATGGAAAGCCTTAATTAGGACCCTGTGATCGTGTATGAGACTTGGTGGCTTCTGATTCCTCCTGACTATGCCACGTAACAAGCTCCTTCAGAATAGGTGGTGTTTTGTGGCAATGTTTGAAGGACTCGCTAACCTCCAATTATCGGACTACATTACGGGGCAAAGAATTACGAGGATGTGGTACTAAGATTGATTATATATATTTTTGTATTCCACATTTCATTGCATGGGAGTTACAGTAATATAATAATGTAATAATGTACAGTAGAAATGACACGCTATTTAATTTGTTTTTCTCGCTGAATTAATGACCTTGAAAATTGGTAATTATGTAGCTAATGACAATCAAAATGAGACGCTCTTTATATAAATTTTTTTCTCGCTAAATTGAGGACCGTATAAATTGGTACAAATATCACTAATGTCAATGAAGATAGTCAATAGGTTAATCATTTACCATAGAATTAATGAATGCACGACGGAACAAACATTACAATGCTTTCAGCTGGTACCCGAGTTTAATTAAGGGGGTAATTACTTCGTTGGTGAATTGGAATGTTCAAAGCTTCAACCAAAGCTGTATACTTATTTGTGCTCGTGACTGTACATCTTGGTCTTGAATGAAGAATTGACATGTGTAGGACTTCGGTGGGAATGTAACTTAAATAACAGAACCTGCATCCTAGAATTCAGATCGTAAAAGTAAGGCTGAATTGGAAATGTAGCTGTTATTGTATAGTTTGTATGTACAGTACCAGTAACACAGATTTTATGGATTTAGTGGAGATTTATATGTATAGCCATTATAACACCACCTCAGCTCTTAGTAATGATGTACTGAAATGGGAGTGAGAGGGGAGGAGAATATGGGCAAGATGAAATAAATGAAAGTCGGAAAATAGAATGAGGATAAGATATTATACTCATAAGAAGCAAAAAAAAAAAAAAATGAAAGAGTGGTATGTACAATTTAGAACATTATTAGGAAGACAAAAAAATAAGAACATTGATTAACCATTTAAGCTGTCAAGTGTAGTTCCATTAGGTATTAAAATTGTTAGGCATTATTCAGTTCTGTTTATAGTGGACGTGAGATGTTAGAGTCAGAAGCAGCATTGGGGTAGAGCCATGTTTACAGTCACGGGCGTTGGGGGCTTAGGGTCAAAGTCCTTGTCTGGTTTAGGTAAAATAAAAAATAAAATAAAAAAATCAGAATGGTTAAAATACAAGGGTTCTATGGTCACAGTTGTCAGTCAGGGAGATATAATGCTCTAGGTTAGACAACGATGGTTCACCCCAAAAAATATGTGAAAAAAGAAGAGGAAAATAATGTTAAGAGAGAATATGAAAGACGGGATTAAAGAAAGGGTAAAAAATAACACACAGAGAGTAAATAACAAAGCGGCTAGAATATTTTTTGAGGCGAGAGACCCCTTTTGTGAACTGATTAGACGTGATGTAGTAGTAGTAGTAGTAGGCCTTTAGGGTACGAGTGAGGCATGACCACCAACACGTCCCACACTCACTATTCTGGACACCACCACACCAACTCACCAACACCAACCCACCCTCACTCATTCTATTTGACACCACCACTCCACTCACCTACCTCCCCACCCACCCTCATTCTATTTGACACCACCCCACTCATCCCACCCTCCACCCACACTCATTCTATTTGACACCACCACTCCACCCAACATCCCTCTCACTCTATTTGACACCACCACTCCACTCACCAACCCCCCCACCCCCACCCACTCTCATTCTATTTGACACCACCACTCCACCCCCACCCCACCCACTCTCATTCTATTTGACACTACCACACCACTCAACAACATCCCTCTCACTCTGCTATATACATCACCACCACTCACCCCCCCCCCAACCCTCATTCTATTTGACACCACCACTCCACTCACCAACCTACCCCCTCCCACCCTTCATTCTACTTGACACCACAACGCCACCTACCATCCCTCTCACTACACTGCACACATCCCCACCTCTCCACCCAATATCCCTCTCATTCTACTTGACACCACCATCCAGCCCAACATCCCTCTCACTACACTGCATACATCACCACCACTCCACCCAACATCCCTCTCATTCTACTTGACACCACTACTCCACCCAAGCCCCCTCCCTCTACTGGACACCACCACTCCACCCAACATCCCTCTCATTCTACTTGACACCACCACTCCACCCAACATCCCTCTCACTCTAATATACACCATTACATTGATACCACCACAACACTCCACCCAACCCCTTTCACTATACTGGACACCCATTAGGCTACACTGACACCACATCACTGAACATTAAATTCGAGTTTTTTGGTAGCTACTAATTAGGCGACCCGTTCTAAAAGTGATTGATTGGTTTGGCCGGATGGAGGGGGGGCATGTGTCCGTAAGCTTTCTCATACAACACATAGCAATCAATTACTCCTCGGTTAGTTAGTCAATCAATAAGTCAGTTAGTTGGTCAGTAAGTTAAAAAGTCAGTTAGTCATTCATTTATTCAGTCAGTCAGTTCATTAATCAGTCCGTTATTCAGTCAGTCAGTCAGTCAGTCAATGGGTCAGTCCGTTAGTCAGTCAGTCAGTCAATGGGTCAGTTAATCAGTCCGTTAGTCAGTCAGTCAGTCAATGGGTCAGTTAGTCAGTCAGTCAGTCAGTCAATGGGTCAGTTAGTCAGTCAGTCAGTCAGTGGCCTCAAGCACTTAAGGGAGAAATCTGCTGTTGGTAAAAGTGATGGCCTAATGATTGATTCCTCCAAGCTATGCCACGAAACAGACGACCCCAGTGTTATTAAGAGGGGATATGTTTCGTGGCATAACTTGGAGGAATCACGAAGGCGACTAGGCCATAACTTTACTAACAATAGATTCCTTCCTTAATCCAACACACTACACCTCCTCCTCCATCACCACTACTACTCAAGTCTCCACGGTACTACAAAAGGCTCTGGGCTCAAAAGATGCTCAATTTACTCACTGAGAAGGGGTAACAAAAAAATAAATAAAAGAAACATTCTGTGCTGAAAACAATTACACACATCGGTAAGCGTGCGTGTGGTGGTGGAATTATGTGCCTTTTGTGGGGTAATTGGTGGAAGGGACGTGAAGTGAGGCATCATCATTGACAGTGGAGAGAGAGAGAGAGAGAGGAGAGAGAGAGAGAGAGAGAGAGAGAGAGAGAGAGAGAGAGAGAGAGAGAGAGAGGTTGTAACATGTTTAGTTCTTAATCTTTAGTTCTTAGATGAAATAAAAGGCCTTAAGAAAAAATGGCTTACCACCTACAGCTCCAGGGAAGAAATGAAAAGATAAATAGAAAAATAAAGTATGAAAATCCACTAGAACCAGCGTCTTCAAGGATATGGCACTATATAATACGTCACTTCTGTATTCTGTCATAACCTGTGCAATTTTCACTAATCACATAATACCCTTCTGCAATTGGTACAGCATTCACTCATTTTAACTTCAAAATGCTCGTGTACTTTCCATACTCACCACGTGGAATCAGTAACCCTATTACGACCTGTGTTTTAAGGGGATAGTACACTTTCGGTACATTGGAGCGCCTTGATTCCTCCAAAGTATGCCGGGAAACAGGACCAAATTAACAAAAATAATGGTGGCATGTTGCATGGAATAGTCTGGAGGAAGCAGTTTCTTCACGGACCCCCTTTACCATCCATTGCTTGTTGTTACTTACGCACTGTTTAATTAATGAAGGTCAATGTTTTATTCATGTTGAGAACTTACGAATGTTAAAGTACGGTATACCCTGGTGTGGTTTATTTCAACAGACAATAATGTAACACGTGGGATAATTCAGATGCATTCAGCTACACCCAATGCCCTGTGTGTGTGTGTGGGTGTGTGTGTGTGTGTGTGTGTGTGTGTGTAGAGTCACAACATTAAAGCAGACTAGTTGTTGTTGTTGTTGTTGAAGTTCCTCAAGCTGTATTTCAGTATGCTTCGTATCCTAGTTAGAAGGACTGCTAAGGAGATAGTAGTATATCCTTTCTGTACATTGGAGTGCCTGGATTCCCCCAAAGTATGCCAGGGAGGGAACGGGACCATCACCAGGTAAACAAAAATAATGGTGATCTGTTGCGGTGAACTGTTGCTTGGAATAGTTTTGAGGAATCAGTTGCCCTAGTCATATACTTTCTGTACATTGGAGTGCCTTGATTCCCCCAAAGTATGCCATGGAGGGAACGGGACCATCACCAGGTTAACAAAAATAATGGTGATCTGTTGCTTGGAATAGTTTTTTTTGAGGAATCAGTTGCCCCTGTCATATACTTTCTGTACATTGGAGTGCCTTGATTCCCCCAAAGTATGACATGGAGGGAACGGGACCATCACCAGGTTAACAAAAATAATGGTGATCTGTTGCTTGGAATAGTTTTTTTTTGAGGAATCAGTTGCCCCAGTCAGATATACCAACAGCTTTTCACCACCATCTTAATTAAACAGGACGAGGAGGCCAACCCCACGTAGGCCAAAAAAACATGTACTGTATGTATAGCTTATCCATCATGCCCCTCAGGTCCTTCCCTCCGTGCGTCACTACTCAGTTCTCACGTCCTGTATACTTACTACGCCTTTACACGGTATGCAGGTGGTGTAGGAAATTGTTAGTGAGTTGAGACGTGCATGGTAAGGAAGAGAGAAGCAGCTACTGGGTCCAGGAGGTGAGAGGGATGGATTGAATGGAAAGTATTAGGTAGCTTAGGTAGGTAGGGAGGTAGTTATGCTGGTACGTTGGTTTATAGGTAGATAGGAAGGAATGTAGGTAGGTAGGTTGGTAAGTTGGTTGATAGGTAGGAAGGTAGGAATGTAGGTAGATAGGTTGGTAAGTTGGTTGATAGGTAGGTAGGTTGGTAGGAAGGAATGTAGGTAGATAGGTAGGTAGGTAGGTAGGTTATTATAATATAGGCCTACTCATGGGTTAATGGATGATTTGGATAGTGATTAGGATGGGTGGTCAGCATATAGTGTGTCAGAAGGGTTAGGCCAGGCAATAATTACTCATAGGTGAATGTGTAGGTTGATAGATAGGGTCGTAGGTAGGTAGGTTGGTTGGCAGGTATTCGATTAATGGTAAAGTTGACAGGGTAGCAGAGAGGTAAATAAGTAAGTGGGTAATTACTGTATGCTGGATGGTTGGTAGGTAACACACAATGAGGTTTTTC
>JAWQEG010002718.1:5000-95000 GCA_033782935.1 Petrolisthes cinctipes
TTGGGGGGGGGATAATAGGGGGACAGGCTTGGGGGGGGTGCGGAATAAGGGGACAGGCTTGGGGGGGTGGGGGGTGCGGGAATAGGGGACAGGCTTTGGGGGGGGGGGTGCGGGAATAGGGGGACAGGCTGCTTGGGGTGGTAGAAAGCCTGTCCCCTACTCCCGCACCCCCCAAACCCCCCAAGCCTGTCCCCTACTTCCGCACCCCCCAAAACCCCCCTAAGCCTGTCCCCCTACTCCTGCACCCCCCTAACCCCCCCCCCAAGCCTGTCCCCTTATTCCCGCACCCCCTTAATTTTCCAGTTGCTACGAACCCTTAATTGATGTCAGAGGGGTGTATAGAAATTCGTGAGGCCGACTGTACATAATATTATAGCTGTGAGTGGAGTGACCTGGTATATCCTTATTGCACTAGGAGAGAAATACTACCTCACTTATATTGACCTAACTTTGTGTCATATTAATGGGAAGGGGATTATTTTTCTCTCTCTCTCTCTCTCTCTCTCTCTCTCTCTCTCTCTCTCTCTCTCTCTCTCTCTCTCTCTCTCTCTCTCTCTCTCTCTCTCTCTCTCTCTCTCTCTCTCTCTCTCTCTCTTTTCAATAACACATTTACTCCCCTACTCTCTCCACCCCCCCCCCCTTACTTCTCTCAGTCCCTCACCCTCTCCCTTCCCCCCCCACCCCCACCTTTCATCCTCCCCCCCCCAACCCCCACCCCTCTCCTCCTTCTCTAACTTTTCTTGACTTTCCTTCCTCCATGCTTCAGTTCTATTATTTTTCTTCTTTGCCTCTTATTCCTTCTCCTACCCTTCCTTCCTTCTTTCCTTTTCCTCCACTTCCCTTCCCTTCCTTCTCATTCTCTTCCCTTCCTTTCATTTTCCCCCACTTCCCTTCCCTTCCTTCTCATTCTCTTCCCTTCCTTCCTTTTCCTCCACTTCCCTTCCCTTCCTTCTCATTCCCTTCCTATCCTCTCTCATTCTCTTCCCTTCTTTTCCTCGACTAATTCAACCCACCCCCCCACCCCTCCATCTCTTCACTCTCTCTTCCCCCAACTCCCCCACATACCCCCACCACATACCATCACTACCACTACTAATTCAACACCCCCCTCCATCTCTCTCTCCACCCCTCCCCCCACCACCACCATAACATCAGGTTGAGGAGGAGGGTGGAGGCAGCAGTACATCGAAGCTACACCTTCACTCCGTCAGTATAGAGGACTCGGGGAACTATTCTTGTTTACCTGTGGGTGGGTCAGCTGCGTCTGTCACCTTACACGTTAGCAGTGGTGAGTTGTGCCTGTGTCTGTGTGTGTTTGTGTGTGTGTGTGTGTGAGAGAGAGAGAGAGAGAGAGAGAGAGAGAGAGAGAGAGAGAGAGAGAGAGAGAGAGAGAGAGAGAGAGAGAGAGAGAGAGAGAGAGAGAGATATAATAAATGGTGTGTGTGTGTGTGTGTGTGTGTGAGATATATATATATATATATATATATATATATATATATATATATATATATATATATATATATATATATATATATATATATATATAATAAATGAAGTGAGAGAGAGAGAGAGAGAGAGAGAGAGAGAGAGAGAGAGAGAGAGAGAGAGAGAGAGAGAGAGAGAGAGAGAGAGAGAGAGAGAGAATAAATGAAGTGTGTGTGTGTGTGTGTATTAACCAAAAGTTGACCCTAAATATACATCCCACTTTCATTTTTTTCCTTTCCAGATGAACCCCGGGCTGCAGTACAGTTGGAGGGAGTGAGTAGTGGTGGTGGAAGGGGAAGGGGGAAGGAGGGAATGTGGCCACTCCTCATCCTCATCCTTCCCCTCACCTTCATCTCCCTCATCCTCCCCCTCCACCTCCCGCCCCTCCCCACCCTCTCCTAGCACCCCAAGGAAGGAGGGGGGTAGCCAACAACAACAACAACAATAACAACAACAACAACATAACAATATAATAATAATAATAATAATAATAATAATAATAATAATAATAATATATAAAACAAAACATGGTGCTCTCGCTTCACTATATAATTAAGGTTTGTTATGGCTGTGTTGTGTTCAGTTTCCAACCAGGGTATATATATATAAATAAATATTAATTAAGGAGGCAGTATAGTATTAGTGGTAAATCTGGAGCAACTGATTCCTCCTAACTATTCCAAGCAACAACAGACCACCATTATTATTTCAGGTAATCAATTCACTGGTCCTGTTTCCTGGCATACTTTGGAGGAATCAAGGTGCCACTGACTGATATTATTCTTGCATAACATAACATACAGTCTTATTGAGTAATGTTACACTTGAAGGAGACTGTAACTCTTAAGGGGGTGCGGGGGTTTTTGGGTGGGTCGGGGGGGTTTTGGGGAGTGCGGGAGTAGGGGTACAGGCTTGGAGGAGGGGTGGGGGGGTTAGGGGTGTGTGGGAATAGGTTACAGGCTTTCTACCCCCCCCCAAGCCTGTCCCCCTATTCCTGCACCCCCCCCCTCTAGTCCCCCACCCCAAAGCCTATCCCCTACTACCGCACCCCCTTAATTATTACAATATATGATAACTACACCAATGTACATACTTGTTCACATGTACTGTACTAATTAACTAACTAACTAACTAACTAACCCCTGTTTAATTAAGTCACTAATAAATTACTGCACACTACACCTCCGTGGTTACAACACTATAGACCCTCGATATAAGATTATTAAATTTACCACTATCCTTTTAACACAGGCTTAGTTAATCACTTTATCAGTTTATATGGTAATGAATAACACAAGCTAGCCTGGGTAAACATTGAGTGGTCTGGAATGAGTGACTGAGTGTATAATGAAGTGGTGGAGACAAGTTTTTATTCATTATATATCGAGGGTTTATTGTCGATATAGTCAGAACACACACAGTTGTTAGAATATGCCCCGCCCCCTCCTCCTCCTCCTCGTCACGTGATTGGCTGGTGAGTGAAGTGGGAAGTGTCCTAGATGCTTTGATTGGCTGGCTGGGAGAAAGGGGGCGGGGTTTGTACTAACGCTTCGGTATGATCTGACTATAGGATATATTATATAGCTGGTATATATATTCCTGTGTAGATATCATACATAATAAAATATCTATACATGTGTATTTTTGTTGTAATAAAGTTGATATAACCCTACATTGTCATAATCCCTACAGTATACCTCACAACTGTTTAAGGTGGTAATTCTTTTTTGGTACATTGGAGTGCCTTGATTCCTCCAAAGTATGCCAGGAAACAGGAACAGATGAACAAAATTAATGGTGTTCTGTTGCTTGGAATAGTTTGGAGGATTCAGTTGCTCCAGAATTACCAAAACAAAACTTCCCCCTTAATTAATGTGGAAAATCTCTTGTATGGTAAAATTGGAGTTGCTGATTTCTCTAAAGTATGCCAAGAAACAGGACCAGATTAACAAAAATAATGGTGGCCCGTTTCCAGCAGTAGTTTGGAGGAATCAGTTGCTCCAGATTTGCCAACACTGTATCCCCCCCCCCACCCACCCTCACTGTCACCCCATCCTTAATGTGGAGGGTTGGAAAGGTGTGTGGATCGAGTATTGGGGTGATGTGGCAGGAATGGAAATGTGACTGAAGTGGTGTGGCCAATAATGGACTTTTGTCATTCGAATTCTCAAGCGATCCTAAAGAGTTCTGAAAAGAGAGAGAGAGAGTTGACAGTGTGAAATTGCGAGAGAAAACACGAAATTTAAAAATTCCCAAGTAAAGAATATCGTATGAGAGAGAGAGAGAGAGAGAGAGAGCGAGCATTTAGGCTGTTGTGGCTTCATGTTACGACCATGTACTAAAAAAGAAAGAGTAAAGTACATAGTGAACATAAAGAGAAATCCTTGAGAAAGAATATAAGATAGTTAAACAGCCAGTACGGGATGAAAAACAATAATAAAGGAGCGAAATACAAGAGCATCACGTAAATACTTAAACCAGGAAGGAAGAGACACAGATATGATGGAAGGTAGAGGCCAACAAACAAAAGAGGGAGAGAGGGAGGGGCAGCAGGAGACTCAGAAAAAATATAGGCTATATATCCTAGCAAGCCTCGCAAGTAGCTTAGGGATGTAGACCTCTGCAGCAAGAAGAGAGTGGCTGGGTAGGAGGAGCAAAGGTAAGGATTGTGTAACTATCATTCACTAGCTTTTATCCTGATGAAAGATTGTGGTGAGAGGAATGTAAGAGGATTTGTATATCTAAATTCGATCTCTATTTCTAAGAACAGAAAGAGTGTGGAGAAAAATTTGATGTGAGATATCGAAGAGTAGCGGGGTTAAAAGGCAATGTTATCCTTATATTTCGACATATAAAAACAAGGAGTAATGGATTATTAAAAAGAAAAAAAAATGTTGGGAAATATTGTGCTTTACATTTCTGTGGCTCCACTTTAATAACTTTACGGGCCATAAATTTGCTCACTTTGTACTGGAACTTTCACAACAACAAAAACTGAAACATTCAATACAACCTGTACTAGAACATTAAATAAAACATACCATTTATTAATCTTTTCAAAATTTGTGAAACAAGCTTATACGAATAAACCATGGAGGTATAAAATAAAGAAATAAACTAAAGGACCGTAGAAAAGGTAAAATAAAAAAAAATAAAAGACGACGATTCTGAAACATGTATGATTACTATGATGTTTCCCACTATTCTACGGGGTGACAATATGGATGAATATACCCTGTTACATGGCCTATAGACGGATTATTCTCGCCCAAATTTATTCTCAAACATCCTTTAATTATCCACGAACGAATAAGTACAAATATATTGCCATTTGACTAAGATTGAGTAAATATTTAACAAAAGAGAGAGTGAGGAAGTTAGGTTGGTGATTATCAAGTCGAGTGGAAACCTTGTACACATATTTTATATTTTATACAAGTTTCTCGTTATTTAAGGTGTGTTTGGCTGTTATATATATCAGGTGAGAAGACAAATTGTTCATCATTTCATGGTTAAATCACACCAGTAATGAAATAGTGTATATAATATATATTTATTGGTAAATATTGAATGAATTACCGTTATTGTGTACGGTTTTTCTAACTTCATTACCCACTTATTTAGACCATTCTAAGACTATTTTCTTCTATGGCATTTCCTCCACAAATGCCCCATTTCCAAGATAGGGCATATTCAAATGGGGCATTTTGAAATTAGTCTGGCCGATATTTATTGAAAGATTTACCGTTTTGTAGCAGTGTTGCCAGATCCGACTAGGTCCCAGTATTTTGTCCCGGTCATTTCCTGTACTTTACCATGGTTATTTCCCGGTAGTTTGCCCAGGTTAGGTCCCGGTAGTCTGATGCGGTCTAGGTTAGGTTAGGTCAGGTCAGGTCAGGCTAATTTCAAAATGCCCCATTTGAATATGCCCTATCTTGGAAATGGGGCATTTGTGGAGGAAATGCCATAGAAGAAAATAGTCTTAGAATGGTCTAAATAAGTGGGTAATGAAGGTAGAAAAATTGTACGCAATAACGGTAATTCTTTCAATATTTACCGCCTGACCTGGCCAAACCTGACCTAGACCACAGTAGACTACTGGGACCTAACCTGGGCAAACTACCGGGACCTAACCTGGGCAAACTACCGGGATATAACCGGGGTAAACTATCATAATGTGACCGGGGCAAATTCCCTGAACCTAGCCGGTTGTGGTAACACTGCGTGGCCCTAGCCAAGAACACAGTACTTCTGTAATAATACCGTATTTATTTGTTTAGGTAACACAATACAGTATTTCGTTTATATTTATTTATGTATTTATTTGTTTAAGCTATATAATACAGTATTCTGGTAATAAAGGATGAGGCTTTATTGGAAAGGATAATATAAATGGGAATATGTGTGTTAGGGCTGTAGACAAGAACATATCGTTGGGTCCTGATGCTCGGGGTATGAAGCCCATACATTTTATATGTCTGTCGTACCCCGGGCAACGAGACCCAATGATATGTGTTTGTCTACGGCCATTAGGCATACTGTATCATTATATATAAAGAGAATTTCTACATAAAACAACAAGAGTTAGTCAGTGTGGGTACCATATACAGTATACCGTAGTGTATACCGTATACTGGTTTAATTTTACTATCGGACAATACACAACCCTAGATTAAGCTTGGACGACTGAATGTAGACTAGAAAGGTTTATGGGTGTTACTTGTTACTTGTTTGGAAGATATTCTACGCCCCCACTATTGGATGAGGTTAATTAATTTTCTAGCAATACTCTATACACTGTTATTTTGTTGCAGAGTTAAGAACAATGTCTCAACGTCCCGTGTGCAAGATTGGCCCCTCCATCCTCAACGCTGACCTGTCCAACCTTCACCATGCCTGTGAGAAGGTCATACTGCCTATCCTTGTTTAGTGTGTGGTGATGAGGTGTATAATTATACTGTACTGAATAACCATGAAAAACGGGCCAATTCCTTGCAAGCTTGGGACAGATGGAGGAAAAATGCTTGGGATGGTATTATTAAACTACTTCTTCGAGGAAAAGTTCTCTTCATTGCTCAAGTCCCATTAATTTACGATACAAATTGAGTGACAAATTGTCTTATCCTTGAAGAAGAAGTTATTATTACCACCCTATGTAACATGACCCAGTCACTGTATGTATACAGAAAATTTTTAGAGTTGATGGACATACAATTTCAGAGTAGAATACTATAGCTTGCTGATCATGATACAGTCCTTTCACTGTCTGTTCTATGTGGAAGCTTTCTTAAATCATTCTATCATATTGTCACATTAATCTGTATCTATCTATCTATCTATAGCTCCAACGCCTTGATCCCTCCGGGAACTCCCACCAAGGGGGTGGCCACGGCAGAAGAGTCTCCAGTTTTCCCTGTTCTAACACTCCCTCCTCACTTGCTCCATCCCCCCTCCCCCCCTCACACTTCTCTCTCTCACATACTCTTCCACTCTGTTCTGCCATCTAACCAGAGGTCTGCCTCTCACACCAGGTCCCACAACTTCACTATCTTACACCTTCTTTACAAACTCCACACTTTGCATTCTCTCCACATGTCCAAACCATCTCAGTGTATTACGCTTCACTCTCTCAACCACTCCACATTCAATACCAACTGCCTTCTCACCCATACCACATATCTCATTCACACTGATATTACTTTCTCCATCCCACCTAGTAAGTCCACATGCTCCTCTCAGATAACTCATTTCCACAGCACCTATTCTAGACTGATGAGCCCTACTCCATGTCCATGTCTCCGACGCATATGTCAGTGTTGGTAGGATTATACTATTTCTCAGTCCTCTTTTCACTTCCATACTCACACTTCTACCCTTCATCATCCTCCCCAGTGATCCTATGACCTGCCTGCCCCTCACTGCTCTCTCCCTGATTTCTCCTTCCATACTTCCATGTTTACACAGAACTGTTCCCAGATACTTGAATTCCCTCACCTCCATCCTTTCACCCCCTAAAGTTATCTCACATTCCGTCCCAGTTGGTACAGCCACTCTATAGGGTGTAGCAAAGTCAATTAATTCTGTTTTGGTCCTCTCAAATACCATCACCTTACTCTTACCAACATTCACCTTCAGTTTTCTTCGCTTACACACGGACTGAAACTCATCCACCACCCTCTGTAACTCCCTTTCATTCTCGGCCAGCAGCAGAGTGTCATCTGTAAATAAGCTTGCAACCAAGGACCAATCTACTCCATTAAACCTCAGTTTCACACCCAGGCCCTCCACCTTTGCCTTCATCTCTCTCATGCAACCATCCATAAAGATATTGAACAACCATGGTGACATGACACACCCCTGCCTCAATCCTACACTGATATCAAAGTTCTCACTCAAATCACCCTCGACCCTCATGCAAGCTTTTGCCTCTCTATAGAAAACCTCAATCCCCTCCTGCAAGCGCCCACCAACACCGTAAATCCTTAATACATCTGTCATAGCTCTCCTATCAACCCTATCGTATGCCTTCTCCAAATCCATGAAGGCAGCATACAACTTCCTACCCTTCCCAATATATTTCTCCACTGTTGATTTTATTGCAAAGATCTGGTCCACACATCCTCTACCCTTTCTAAACCCTCCCTGCTCCTCACTGACTTTATTCCCAGTTACTTCAATCAGTCTCAGTAAGAACCTTCCCATACACCTTCCCTGGTACACTAAGAAGGCTTATTCCCCTATAGCTACCACACTCATCCTTACTTTCCTTACCCTTATACAGAGGCACAATTATGGCTCTCCTCCAATCCTCTGGCACCTCTCCCAGTCTCCAGGCCAATGTGCATATAAGTAGCATCCATTCCACCACTTCCTCCCCCCCACACCTCAGCATCTCTGCAGTTATCCCATCCACCCCCAGTGCCTTTCCCATCAACTTTCCTATTGCTTTCCTAACCTCTTCCCTTCCTAGTTCTCCCTGTACACCCTGTCGTCTACCACCTGCCTCCATCCCCATGCATGTCACCACTGCCTTCCCTCCCGTCCCCCCATTAATCAAACCATCAAAATGCCTCTTGCACACTTCTTTCACTTCCTCACTTCCACTCACAGTAACTCCATCCTCTCTTCATTCTCATGCTGCCAGCCTTTCTATCTCCTCTTTCTCTTTTCACCTCCTTTCAGAATAATTTCTTGTTTTCTCTAAACTTCTCACTCAGTTTCCTACCAAACTCCTCATCCACTCTCCTTTTGCTTTCACTCACCATCCTCTTCACTTTTCTTTTACACTCATTGTATTCCCTCTTCCATCTCTCTTTCACCTCCTCTGGCACATTTCTCTGCAGGGTTCTCCTAAAAGCTTTCCTCTTATTCTCTCCTGCATCCTTCACTTCTACAGACCACTATGCACTCCCTTTCTTCCCACTCTTATGTCCTATGTACCCCACCACTTCTGCTGCTGTCCTACACACTGAAGTTTTGAATGTTTCATACACATTATTCACTCCCACTCCTCCCCTATCCCCATCCTTGCATCCCCCAGCACCTCACCCACCCTCCTCTTATATTCCTCCCTATATTCTGCTTCATTTAATTTCCCACTAGCCATCTCCCTCCTGTTCCTTACCCCTTCATCCCTCCTACCATATTTCCACTTAACCCTAACCTTCATCCTTACCAACACCGCAAAATGGTCGGAGCAATGGATCATTCCTCTCACCACTTTTGCATCGACCACTTCCTTCCTTAACCTTTCATCCACTGCCACATAATCAATCAAACTCTTCTGCTCTCCCCTCTCATCCCTTCTCCTCCATGTATACCTGTGGATCATCTTGTGCTGAAAGAAGGTGTTCTCCAAGAACCCCCTCTCAGCACAGACATCCACCAGATACTCACCATTCCCATTTACTCCTTCAACACCCCATTTACCCACAATACTTCCCACTTTCTCACCTCCCACCTTTCCATTCATGTCTCCCATCATCACCACTCTCCTTCCATAATCAATCTTTCTCAGACATGCATTTAATTCCTTCCAAAACACTCTCATCTTCTCTCTCCCCGCCCTACTCTTTTCATTCACTGGTGCATAAGCACACACCCATGCATACTTTACCATCCCAATCTTTCCCATCATCCATACAATCCTCCACCCATTCCACCCATGTCCATCCACTCCCTTCCACACCCATGGAGACACCAACAGTGCACACCCTTCCTTCCCTCTTCCTTTAGTCTTTTCATTGATACCCGTCCATACTACTCCTCCTTCCATTCCCTCCCACAGTCCACTCTCTCTTCCCTCCTTACACTCAACCACTCCACATCCTTTCACATGTGTCTCCATCACTCCCATCACATCCACTCTTCCTTTCTTGAAACATTCTACAATCTCTCGTCTCTTGGTCACATCCGTCATTCCATTCACATTCACAGTTACCACTCTCATATACTCCCTCTTCCCCAGTCCCTCTACAGGGCAGCCCGGAGACTCCCCCCCGCCAGTAGCCATAGCTGTCCACTCCCCCATTGGGGAGCCACTGATGGCTGGCAAGGCCAATGCAGTGCTCATTCCCGGAGGGACACGGGCCGTCGGCATTGTCAAAAGCTAAAAACACGGTCATAAATTAAAAAATTAAAAAATATAAAAACAAGCTAGTCCTATATACAGGCAATAAAAGAAATTAAAATCTTAAAACACTAAAAGACAATAAAAACCTTAAAACCTATATGTGGGGTAAGCTAAGTCTCACCCCCACACCGCCTTCCCCTTTGGCTCCACCTCCTGAATGGATAAAATAAAGATATAAAAAGGAGGTGTACCCCCGAGGTCACTGCTTGGAGGTGGGGTAAGACTTACCTACCCTTCCTGGGGAGGGGTAGGTCACTGAGATTCTTGCTCTTCCCAATACCGACAGAAGATCTTGCATTAATCTGTAATATCCTCTACACCTTAATTGAGCTTAGTATTACTGGGATTAATTATTTTAAGGTAAAATAAGGTAAGGTAAGGTGTTGTATTAAAAACCAAAGTCCTGTAATAAACTTTGGTGTCCACAGATGCTGGATAGTGGTGCTGACTACCTTCACTTGGATGTAATGGATGGCCACTTTGTCCCTAACCTTACCTTTGGACATCCACTCGTCAAGTGTCTCCGGCCAAAAGTGCCAGATGCCTTCTTTGACATGCACATGATGGTGGCAAACCCTGCAGAGGTAGAAGGGTGTTATCATATTGGCTAATTGGGATGTTTATAGGATGTAAATGGGAACCTCAGAAAATTCCTTTACAATGGTATATATGGTATAATGTAATAAAAGAATTTAAGTTTATGAACTTAACATTAACGTCAATGTTGCATGAATATTATTATTTTTATAGAGTTATTTTATAAGGGATCATTTACCAGTGTGGGCTCAACATTCTCAACTGAGGAGGAGCCTTCTTGGATAAGATTTTATTAATTCATTTTTTGGTCACACATTTTCATTTCTATGTATGTTGACAAGTTATTAGAAAAAGGTTGCACCTCATACGGCATTTATTTTATGCAGTCTATACATTCTCCCTCATTTATAACTCATGGAAGCTAATGTTAATGAATTTCTGCAGTGGGTTGAACCAATGGCCGACGCTGGTGCTGACCAGTACACCTTCCATATTGAGGCCACCTCTGACCCAACCGCCCTGTCACGCAAGATTAAAGAAGCTGGAATGAAGGTGAAGAGTCAGACCAACTGGTTTGTAACTACAGTACACATTAGTCTCACCTTACACTCTGTCTGTTTCATACTTGTATGACTTGTCTTCTACCTCTGTTCTTCATCTAATCCATACTATCCTCCTGTGGCCTGTTTTGTGTTCCTGTAGAGTATTTTATTCTCATTTAACCATATTTTTTATATATATATATATATATATATACTGCACCCCCATTTTGTAAATTACTGGTTGTTTGTCTGTTCTACAATCACAAGCCTTTTCCATTTATTCTTACTAAATCAAGGCATTTCAAATTCATGTTTCTCCAACTGTATAACACAGATTTGAAACCAGATAATGCATTCTCTATTTATTTTTACTCAAGCCACAATTGCTAACCTGACATCCACACTCAGGTAGGCATTGGCATCAAGCCTGGGACGGGTGTAGAGGCAGTGTTGCCATACGTTGATGCAGCGGACATGATTCTGGTGATGACGGTGGAGCCTGGGTTTGGTGGACAGAAGTTCATGGCTGATATGATGGAGAAGGTGAGGGTGTTGAGGCAGACCTTCCCAGAGATGGATATTGAGGTGGACGGAGGAGTGGGACTGGCAACCATAGATCAGTGTGCTCAGGTCTGTCTTAGTGTTGTATGTTTTATCATTCAGGAAGTTTATGAGTATATGATTGATAATTTATATGTAATAATATTGTTACTGTAGTGTAATAATAGTAGTATTTATTATGATAGATAAATAAACATTAAATAATACCCCAGTGTCAGTAACAGTACTAATAATAATGTTTTTTGTAATGATAATAACACTAATAATAATAATAATAGCCTTGATACTGTAATGCAATAATATATGATAATACAGGTAATAATAATCATAAATTGGACTTGTGTCACAGGCAGGGGCAAACATGATAGTATCCGGGAGTGCTGTGGTGGGCGCCTCAGACCCCAAGGCCGTCATAGCCCAGATGAGGGCAGCCGTGGTCAAGGGACTAGACAAGTAGCGACCCGACCTTTGTCTGTTGGTGGAGCTGGAGGTACTGTAGTGAGGAAGGAAATAATTACAGAGGCAGTGAGGGAGGAAAACACTGGCAGAAGAGGAAGATAGGACACCAAGCAGGAATAGAAGTGGATAAAAAGAAGGTAATGTAGTGATAGACGAGAAGATGGGATAATAGGGATAGAAATGGATAAGAAGAAGGTAAAGTAGTGATAGACGAGAAGATGGGATAATAGGGATAGAAATGGATAAGAAGAGGGTGAAGTAGTGATAGAAGCAGGAGAGGGGAGAGCAGGGATAGAAGTGGGTAAGAAGAGGGTAAAGTAGTGATAGACGAAAAGAGGGCAGGAATAACAGTGGATAAGAAGAGGGTAAAGTAGTGATAGAAGCAGGAGAAAAGAGGGTGAAGTAGTGAAAGAAGCAGAAGGAAAGTTACACTGGAGATAAAAATACAAAAGAAGAGAAAATAACAGATAAAAACAGAAGAGGTACAGTGACAGTGAGATAGAAGCATCATCAGCTGAGAATATAAAACTAATGTAATTAAATTCCTTTATCATATGCATTCCATGAAATAATGTACTGTACTGTAATATATATTTTATTTTTCATAATACTATAATGCAGTTGAATTATTCATTTTCTTTGTGATTCAACAGATACATATATTCTTATTTAGGGAGTCATTGATTTCTTCCCAGTTAAGTATAATTGTCATGATGCAGATAATTTATATTTTCATATGTATACTTAAATACCTTAATAATATTACCAAATGATTGCAGAACTTTTGATATCTACTCCCTCCCCCCCCCTTGATAGTAAGTAAGTGTATGTTGAGGATATGAGAAATTAATTAATGGTCATGGAGGGAATATGTTAAATTTCAGTTTCATGAGCAGTTATTATAAATGTGTAACTTAATTTGGAAGACTTAGAGTGTCTGAAGAATTTATATCTGGAACTGAAAAAAAATTAGAAGGAACCCTGTGTGCATCTTTGCAATTTTTATAGTAGGTTGCTAGATGACTATTGCTAAATATACCATTGTACTATTGAATATGAACTACCAAAATGTATCCCAGTAATTATATTATATTCTATTATTAATTTTTGTTCATGGATATCCTCACATGAATACCATACAGTGTACTTTACCCACAAAGCCATGCGCAGTGCAGTACTGTATACATATTAAGTATCCGTTAAATAATTTAGGACTATATATGCCATTTTCTGTTAACTGTGCATCACAAAGAAAATGTACAAGTATTTAAGGAGATCAGAAGCAGTCATATCAACGAAGAAAGGTAAAAAGAACTTGAAAAAAAAAAAGTTAAATTGGATACAGCACCAAGGATGGATGGAATGTACAGTGAAAATGGAGGGAAGAAATGGTGATAGAGCAAGTATAGACAATGTATAGATTGATGTGGATGACTGAATGGCGGAACAATGTATATGTATGTCTGTGGTTGTAATATTCCCTTATAATATACATGTGTAGAGGAGAGAAAGGAATGTCCAGGTATCGTATAGTCTATTGAGGATTATCTGTATAGTTTATTGAGGATTATCTGTATAGTTTATTGAGGATTATCTGCCGTGTCTGTACAGAATAGTGACGAAGGTGAATTTTTACACAGTGACTGACAAAGCGTAATAACAGGGATGATTGGAAAGGATCAATGAAAGTGGCTTTTGGGAAAGGAAAGGTAGCAAGGAAAAACAAGCACTTGAGGCAAAGGAAAAATTGTTATATACTGTTTTTCATGGATTTGGATAATGTTAATAGGGGTGGAGACACTGAGGAGGCAAAGAATGTGAATGGTTCTGGTTCTAAAGATATATTATTATGGAGTAAATGACAAGCTACTGAATTATTTTGATGGGTGACATACTGACTACTCTAATGTCGGGGGGTAGAATTTTGTTCCTAAACCGTACGCTCATACATAACTTGACAGAAAACCATTAAAGAAGAAGTCAGATAGTGATAAAAAAAAGAGATCCTAGAATGTTGAGAGAAGAGGAGATATTTAGTTATGTGTCAGTGAAAATGATGGGGACCAGAATGAGATGAAAGATGAAGGAAATGTGTTTGAGGATGGCACTGGAATGAGATGAAAGATGAAGGAAATGTGTTTGAGAAGGGAAGTAGAATGAGTGGTGAACGATGATTGAAATGTGTTTGAGGATGGGACTGGAATGAGATGAAAGATGAAGGAAATGTGTTTGAGGAGGGAAGTAGAATGAGATGGATAGCACAAGATTTTTCAGACCCAATCAGAGGTGAGGGACAGGTCATGCAGAAGTCATAAGGTGTGACATAGCATCTACTGTATGTATGTATGATATGATGAGCAGCTATGTGGATGATTGAATGTGAGTTAAATCTGGCAGAGTAATTAAAGTGGAATCCCAGGCATAGGAATGAACAGAGCAAGAAGATGAAAGATAAAAACAAATAAATAAGTAAATGATAGGACAGCAACACTATTATTATACTTCCTAAATGCTGAAAGTTTTAATTAAGTGGGTAGGACGTACAGTGTTGGTAAATCTGGAGCAAATGATTCCCCAAATTAAACTATTCCTAGCAACAGGCCACCATTAATTATTTTTGTTCATCTAGTCCTGTTTCCTGGCATATTTTGGAGGAATCAAGGCACTCCAATGTACCAGTAGTATGTTATCCCCTTTAGATAGTTACAAAAACAAAGCCCGAATTCGAGGTGTATAATTAAAGTGTACAGTCGCGGCACATAGTCCTTGACCACAGGGCGTAAGGGAAAGTCTGTTCAAGGACTATATGCCGCGACTGTACATGGGAATATATATATTGAGAATTTATTATGATTTATGAGACAGGTATAGAATAAAACCCATAAACAGCAGGTGCATAACAGGTGCATGAGTTTCAAAATACCCGGGTTAAGGTATAAGGGCCATATATATGTAAGAACGTCCGTGGTGTTGACAATGGTGTGGTACCGATACGATGACTCTGTTATTTGTCTATGGAGTCATCGTACCAATACCACACCATCGTATTCACCACGAATGTTCTTGAATATGGCCCTAATAAGTCTCCTCCCCCTTCTTAGCGTAAGCAATGTTGCCAAGTGTGGGGAATTTTCTCTAGACATGGGAAATTAGAGATACCAATGGGGAAATTTATATAAAGATTGTTCAAGAGTAAATGGGGAAATTTCTACCAGACGAAATATCAAGAAGATGGTAAATGTCCGATCTTCAAGAGTAAACAGGGAATTTGTGAGGTAAAAAGGGAAATTGATGGTAAATATACGACTATCTTCATGAGTAAAGAGGGAATTTGTGAGGTAAAAGGGAAATTCTGGTGTTGAAGTTGAGGTAAAAATGGGAAATTCTGATGTTCAAATTGAGGTAAAAATGGGAAATTCTGATGTTGAAGTTGAGGTAAAAATGGGAAATTCTAATCAACGTTGAAGTTGAGGTAAAAAAGGAAATTCTGATGTTGAAGTTGAGGTAAAAAAGGGAAATCCTGATGTTGAAGTTGAGGAAAAAAGGGAAATTCTGATATTGAAGTTGAGGTAAAAGAGGAAAATTTTGATGTTGAGGTAAAAGAGGAAATTTTGATGTTGTTGAAGCTGGGGAAATTTCGTCAAGTAGACCAAGCAACACTGAGCGTGACGTCACCACGCAGGGTTGCTAATCGTACGATAATTATCGTACATGTACGATTATTTCACCCTCGGTACGATGTACGATAGGGTTTTTCATTATCGTACTGTTTGTACGAAAATTATATAGCATATCGTACGATAGTGTACGATAATTCTACAAATTCATCAATTAAAAAAACAAGTAAATCATGATTCAACAAGAGAAAAACAATTAAAGAGAAAAATAATCTACATAATAATCAGTTGAGAGTAAAAGAGAGTGAATATTGTCATTTCATTGTCATACACTGGAGAGTGTAACGTAATTATGACTGTGTGGACCTAATGGAGATTGGAGGACTTGGTAATACTAAACTCTATACCTGTCGTTCCATCATCAATATAGTGATTTCAGTGTTACAATTTTACCAACACCTTGTTCTCAGTATGTCCTATAGGTCCTATTCCAATGCTGAACGGGAGGAAGTTTTTAGTGGTAACAATCTCTTCAAAACTCTGACCAGAAATAGGGTTAAAGACAGTAACAGTGAATGGGACACTCCTGGCTACAGACAGAGAATGAAATCTTTTGGAGTATGCTATATAAAATTTTCTCCATCCAGGGCTATATGTTTCCTTACATGACAAAGAAGAAACTATAAATAGTATCACACCAGAGTCACATGAGGATATGAAGACTAGTATTATTTCATTGTAACTATGAACAATGATATAAATTGTATGTATCAAATACAATGTTTTAGGTATTTTTTCAGCTCATCCTCTCTTAAATTTACTGTAAATGTGAAATGGTTACCATCAAGTTGTAGTTTGTTTTATTTATGTTGATAGTAAATTGAAAATTTAATATTTAAGGATATAAGGTAGCATATAATGATATGTCCCTATGTTACAGAAGTGTTACTTCACTGCCAGGTAATTTATATACTGTACTGTGATATATTTATATGTTTGTACAACAATTTGGGTATATATTCGATAATTTATTGTGTATGGTACAATAATTGTTTGTTATGTGTGTGGCAACTGTGAGCAGCATCCAGGGCCAGAGCCAGTGGTTCAATATGGCGGTGTTGGAGTGAACGTGTTGCCCATCCCCCTCTCTCTATGTTCTACTCCAATTTCTCCACCATGGCGACTCAGAAACCGGTGGAATGGGTGTCAGCGCTCATAATAAGATTCGAGGAACAGGTAATCAGAGCTCAAGGAAGGTGTGGCCAATTAAAACGGGGCGAAAAAAATGAAAAAAGGAGGAGTATGTGTGTGTGTGTGTTTTTGTTGTTTTGATAGAATGAATGGAGGTGGTGGGTGGGGAGGGGGTGAGGGTGGGGGGAGGTATGGTGGGGGGGGCTATTGATCGGGGGGGGGAGGTGGTGGGGGTGGGGGGAGGAGGGGGAGGGGGGGCTATTGATCGGGGGGTCCTGTGGAGTGGTATGTATGTATGAATGAACGGTGTGTGTGTGTGTGTGTTTTTTTTTTTTCCCAGGGTTTATTATTATTATTATTATTATTATTATTTTCACCTACAACAACAACAATAATAATAATAATAATAACAATAATAATTTCGTAGGGAATAACAACAACAATAATAACTAATAATAATAATAATGATTTGACGAATGATAATAATAATAATAAATTAATTAATAAATAAAACCATGCCATTAAACTATAGTTACTCATTTTACACTCCATAGACAAAAGAAACAAACAAACAAACAAACAAACAAAAGAGCCATCGTATCGGTACCACAACACCATCGTATACACCACGTAATAATTATGTTCTTGAATAAGGCCCATTGGTATCAAACAAATTTCTCGAGGTGGCATCTACTAGGACCCCCCCCACTCCCCCTCCAGCACCCCCCCCCCTCCAACACCCCCACCCCCTACTTCCTGCTTCCTGTGTGTCTGTCTGTGTGTGTGTGTGTGTGTCATCTTCACCAACACCCTCAGTATATTATTATTATTATTATTATTTTTTAACTCGTTACATATATACCCCTTCTAATTTTTTGTTTTGTTTTGTTTTTGTTTTTGCTTTCTAAATTTCTTCGTGCTTGCTGTCTTCTTTTTCATTCCTTTCATTCCTCTTGTTTTTGTTTATTTATATATGTGTTCTTTCATTCCTTTCTGTCTTCTTTCATTCCTTACCCTCTTCTTTCATTCCTTTTTGTGTTTTTTCATTCCTTCCCCTCTTCTTTCATTCCTTACCCACTTCTTTCATTCCTTACCCTCTTCTTTCATTCCTTACCCACTTCTTTCATTCCTTACCCAATTCTTTCATTCCTTATCCACTTCTTTCATTCCTTATCCACTTATTTCATTCCTTTCTGTGTTCTTTCATATTCCTTACCCACTTTTTTCATTCCTTACCCACTTTTTTCATTCCTTACCCACTTCTTTCATTCCTTACCCTCTTCTTTCATTCCTTCCACTCTTCTTTCATTCCTTTCTGTGTTTTTTCATTCCTTACCCACTTCTTTCATTCCTTACCCACTTCTTTCATTCCTTACCCTCTTTTTTCATTCCTTACCCTCTTTTTTCATTCCTTACCCTCTTCTTTCATTCCTTTCTGTGTTCTTTCATTCCTTACCCTCTTCTTTCATTCCTTACCCACTTGTTTCATCCCTTACCCACTTCTTTCATTCCTTACCCACTTCTTTCATTCCTTACCCTCTTCTTTCATTCCTTCCACTCTTCTTTCATTCCTTTCTGTGTTCTTTCATATTCCTTACCCACTTGTTTCATTCCTTACCCACTTCTTTCATTCTTTACCCTCTTCTTTCATTCCATACCCACTTCTTTCATTCCTTATCCACTTCTTTCATTCCTTTCTGTGTTCTTTCATATTCCTTACCCACTTGTTTCATCCCTTACCCTCTTCTTTCATTCCATACCCACTTTTTCATTCCTTATCCACTTCTTTCATTCCTTATCCACTTCTTTCATTCCTTACCCTCTTCTTTCATTCCTTATCCACTTCTTTCATTCCTTACCCTCTTCTTTCATTCCTTCCAAATCGCTCTTGTCAATCCCCCAACACTATTCACTTCCCACTGCCAGTTTATTCTAAGTCACTGTTATGGTGTGTGAATTTTTAAGAAGTCTATTTATTATTCTCAGTTATAGTCTCCCTGCTTCTCACTTTCTCAATTCCTGTCAAAGATGTGGGCAATATTTCGGGTTTTGGCTCCCCTTCAGACCAGAGCCAATCCCTCTCCTCGCTTCCTCTGAAATCTCCATTACTTCTTTTTCCTGTAAACTTGCTTTCTCTCTTTGTTTTTATTTTGTTTTGTTTTTTCGCTTATGAGAATTTTGGTATTTTTTTCTTCCCCTTTCCATTCATTAATTCCTGTCAATGTCTCCTTGTCTCTGATTCTTATTTTTTTCCTGTATGCCTGGCAGTCACCAATGAGGCAAAGGATTTTGTTTGTTCTGCTGCTTTAATGTGTATAGTACTCAAACATAAAGTAGAAATATATACCAATACAATTACAATATCATGCTGGTAGGAGCACAAGTGGTCTAATGGATAAGACATTCTTGTACTCTATTTATTTATATCTTGTGTGTGTTTTAGGTGGAGGCACAAGTGTCAGATAGTGTTGTGTCATCACTATGCCGGAAACAAGATAAAGTTGGTTCATTCATTTGTTGCCAGAATGTGATAGCTGATAAAGAGATAAGATTAATCAGTATTTTATGCTGTACAGTACTTGCCATTCACAAATCTTGATATTTGAATGAATCGTTACAAGGTAGGATAAATTTTTGCACAGATAAGTCCAAACGGAACAAGATCCGAAAGAAAGTTATAGCTTTGGATTTAATATTTAATTAGATAATCTAAGAAGGCAAGATTCATTTAAAAGACACCATACAGACACCTACATGGTAAACACTGGTAGCAGTATTTGTTCTTGGTTTATAAGTAATGTTTGTATATGCTGGTATCAGTACCATTCTTTTCATTCCTTGTCTTTTTAATCTGTACTTACTTAGCACTAGACTATGTCCTTGTCACCTCTTTTTAAAACCCCAGCTGTATTAATCCTGTAACCTAACCTGTCCTCTTTACATCTCATACTTTACGTTCTATATCCAAGCTACGTTACTTCTTTTTGTCTTACCTTCATGCTCTACATTCTTGATACATTTAGGCTATGTTCATTGTATGCCTTACTTCCACTCCTGTTGCAAATACTGTACTGTACTGTATAGAGCTTGTGTTGCATCTCCTACCTGTCTTTAACCCTACTACCCTTTGCACCTCTTCCCCTACCCATCCCTACCCTACCCTACCCTCCCCTACCCTTCCCTACCCTACCCTACCCTACCCCTGCCCTTGTTGCACTCATTGCCATCTTCCTGTCACTTGTGCCACTTCTCCCTCCCCTCAACAATTTTGCCATGGGTCACTTGTTTTACTCATTCCTTGCTAATTCTATCATGTAGTTACTGGGGTAGGCTACAGTCGACAAAAAAAGTATTGGATCCACTTTTACATTGAAATTAACTGAAATTATCCAAAGGGGAGGTTCCAATACTTTTTTTACTGACTGTACTGTGGCCTAGTGATTGTTTTCAGGGGGTTTGTGGTGTTTGGGATTGTATTGTATTGTATGGTGTGTGGTAAATTCTGTGTGGTACAGTAGCTATGTGAATTTGGTTATGGTTATGGTGTTAGGGATTGTGGTATGGTATGTGTGGATGGTTGGGGTGGGAACTTATTATGGATGGTTTTGTATGGACTATGGTTGGTCATGGTTTGTTGATTGGTTGTGTGGGAATCATGTTTTAGATTAGTACAGGTTATATAAGGATTTATGATAAGCATGGTGTGTGTAGGTGGTTTTATGTTGGTGGGTGTGTCTTGATAGAGGTGATTGTTGCTCTGTGTGAATGATTTTGGTGTAGGCCTAGTTATTGGTTAATAATTTGAAGTGCGAAAGGTTAAATTGTTCTGTGGAAGGATTTGTTGGATGAAGGTTGTCATATTATATTTGTAGTTTGGGTTCAGGCAAAGTTATTTTTGACAAGTTTGTCAGCATACAAGTTGTTTATGAGTAATAAGGCATATTTTTATTCCATTCTTTGCAATAGCTGATGTATATGCTGTTGTCCTTTTCAATTTATAAGGTTGAAATGGTCCAATAGTTCATCACTAATAATATTGTGGTTGTGACCAGTTGCCATGCCGGACCGGGCCCCAGACACAACACTCACGCTACAATGTGGAGCAGAACAAGGAGTGCCTCATACAGATCAGCAGATATAAGTTTTCCCTCGTCATATCTGGCCTCCACAAGATACTACAAAAAGTCAATGATATGGTATGTGTTCTAAGTCATGCTACAGTAGGTAGTAGATTGTTTTATGTGGTGTTTTGTGAGTCAGATCAAGTAGTGTATATTCTTTACAATGCTTTTTGCTTAGGTATAGTTTATTAGGTATCTCCATTATGGTATATGATGATTGAAAGTTTAAGACTGATACAGGGAGGAAAATGAGATAATGTGTGTAACATTGAAATAACGAGTGACTGGGATGTCAACAAGTGTATGGTGGAAGTGTATGGTAGTCAAATGAAATATAGAATGCAGTAGAGAAGAAGAGGAAGGCATCTAATGAAATGCTGTGAGGGAATGTTGTAGTGGAGGTAAAGGAGAGCAACAAAAGGGAGTGTAAACTCATGTGAGAAATAAATCCAAAGGTTGATGAGAGAGAGCATCATGAGTAGTCTGGAGTTCAGAGGGAGTTTATTTCCCACTTAGTTGACAAAATATTTTGTGATATTTTCTTTGATTTGCTTCCTCCACAACCCCTGATTCCTGCCATACCTCTCCACGGTGCATAACAGAGACCTCATGGGCCAGACTTTGAGAAGAACTATTATGAGAGTTTGTTGATTGTGCTGGACACCCTAGAAAAGTGCCTCTCCTCCCAACCCAAGGACACCACCAGAGATGAGGCCATGAATGTCAAGATACTCCTACGTGAAACTTGCCAATTTATAGGTGGGTGTGGTCATGTAGAAATTACCATTATTAAGACACCATTTCCCATTCTTGAAGGGGTGATGGGCCCCAGGATTAGTGTGTGTCAGGAATGAGATTTATATTGTAGGAGAAAACTCAAGTGTCATGACTGATGTACATATTTATGTTTAACAAAAATAGGCTATTTGTGGTGAAATAATTTGTTTGTGTCATATTTGCATTCAGTATAACCTTTATCGGAAAATAAAATAATGTTATTTTGAGTAAAAATCCAGTTGACCTTGTTATTTTTTTCAGACTTGCCGAATGACAACCCTATGGTGGTGCAGCTGAAGAACCTGGCATCTAAAGTTCTCTTTGCTCTTAGCCTCAATAATTTTAGTGCTGTTTTCAACAGAATATCAGTAAGGTGGATGTCACAGGATTATTTCCCTGTACTTTATAGTAATGGATTGCCCAATGACAACATTATAAAGACAATACAGTATATTTCATTATAGGGATTTCATGAATTATATTTACTATTATCTAATGGTTATATTCTTGCCATTGTCTATTACTGTATTAGGAATTAATGTATTAAAGTGTTTTATTACTTCACAATACTTATATTTTTCTTCTAGGTTACAAGAACTAAGCACCAGCAGTACAGACGAGAACCCAGATTATAGTGACATCGAACTCATCCAACACATCAATGTTGATGTTCACAGACTCATCAAACTCCTCAATGGTAATAACACTATTCAGGTATAGCTTATTCCCTCCTGAACTCCCCCCAGGGGAAGGCCAGCCAAGGCAAAAGCAAATATGATTCAAATCAATAACAATTAGTCATTGTGTTTCATCTAGGCTGGTTAATGTGAATACAAGGATATTGAAAATTAACAAGCATGAAAGAGCTCTCAGTAGGAAGTAAATAAATCACATGGAATTGTAAAATACAGTTATTAAGTATGGTGATAATGCTGCCTGCCAAATACTCTCAATTCATCTGCTTACCAGATTATCAAACCCCATTTTACTTGTAATTGTCCTTGTCACCTGAAATTTGCTATAACAGTTTCTTGCTTCCCACAGAAACAATACAAAAGTTTCGGTGCCTGCGAAAAAATGCGCAGATAGTGCTGATGAACTCCTTAGAGAAGGCGATATGGAACTGGATGGACACGTATCCCAATGAATTTGCAGATTTACAAGTACGTGCTTGGTTGGTACTGCTTAGCTAAGGAGTTTCAGGATCTTATGTAGGGGTGGTTTGTGGAGCCATATAAAAAGAATGTATATTTCATGGCCAATAAAAGGTTAAGATATTCATGAAATGGAAGACCTTGTTATTAAAAGATTGCCAAATTGATAGATAAATCATTATATAGAGAGATTGGGGGATTTCATTTCTGTTGTCACACTGGTTTTATCATCTTCAAAATGCAGAAAGAGTCACTTGGTATTTACTAGTACTGGTCAGCAAACAAAATAGTCAACCAGCTTTTATCTTGTACAGAAGCGGAGAAATGAGGAACTAGCCAAGTGTTGTGAATTGATGTTTGAACACTTGGAGAGCTTTGCAGAGAACAACAAGCGAAGGGCAGCAGTTTGGCCACTACAGATTATGCTGCTGGTACTTTCTCCTGTAAGTCCTAACACATAACTCTTGCTATCTCACCTCAATAAGGCCACTATCCTCCCTCACTCAACAGTAATGAAGTGGTAGGACCTAGATAGAATTATGTACCATGTTTTGATGTGAAGAAATGGTATACTTGAATAGAGATACAGTAGGAGTCCAAAACTTCGGAAAGGCCAGATACTTCAGAAGGTTTTTGGCTGATCAATTATTGCTTAATTTTTTTCAAAAAATGTAAAAAAGAAACATATTTACAAAAAATAACAAAACAATTCCAGTGTATCGGTATAAATTAATCTTAAAGTAGTAGAGTACCAGTACAGTACAGTATGAGATTCATGTCTATCTTATGTGACTCAAGTATTTGGATTTAACATCTACACATATGGATTACACCTCAACACCTTTGGATATTTACTGCATTGTACAGGTAACCACAAAAATGTGTTCTATTTTAATTATTCTAATTAATTAATATTTTTTTCAGAATTTTCAGGCCATTTTTAGGTATACTTCCGTAACTTCGGAAAAACCAAAAGTTCGGAAGTCTCGTGTTCCCCTGCCTTTCGAATTTTCGGACTTTTACTGTACACTGATATTGGATCTAATACTGTTCCTTGTACTACCACGGCAGAAAGTGCTTGAGGAGATAGTGAATGCCGATGCTGGTGCCCCTTGTTCCCAGCGCCACTTCAAAAAGAAACAGTTCATCGATCAACTCAAGAAGGCGCTCATCCCACACTCAATTGGCAAACACCTGAATGAAGCAGCAGCAGTTACCTGTGTTAAGCTCTGCAAGATTGCTACCTACATCAACATCAACGATTCAAATAATGTTGTGTTTATGCTGGTGCAAGGTGTAATAAGTGAACTCAAGGTGGGGAGCTGATTCAGTAGAAGTTTAGAGGATGCTTGAGGCTGACAAATTATATTAAAAGTAAATGATAAATAAGACTGTGTTTTTTTTATACAAGTATAGAGAAGTGAATGGAATTGATTGATATTTTTACAATTATTTTTATACCAAAAAATGAAACCCAAAATAAAACAGGATACTCTTATACTGTGGCCTAGAGAGGCATTTCTGTAGAGAATGAGGCAACAGAAATCTGTATAGGTAGAGGCCAGAATAGGAAAGGTACTAATGCATACAGTTACTCATTTTCTTTTACAGAATCTCCTCTTCAACACAATGAAGCCATTTTCAAGAGGGGTCTCATATACTTGCCAAGATGTAGATTTGATGATCGACTGTTTTGTATCCCTGTTCCGAATCTTACCCCATAACAACGAGGCGCTCAAGGTCTGCCTTAACCCCAACTCCAACTCTATATACCACTATGTTCTGGTCAGCTCACTCTTCAGGTAAGACCAAAGAAAATTTACTGAGCTGTTTTGCATGCTGGTAACTGAGCAAGGGTTTGTGTAACCTATTTATGACCCTGTGACAGCTATCCCCATGATGACTGTATATCATTATAGTTAAGAAGTTGCCCTTCCTTTGACACCTGTAATGTTATAAGAACCACCCTTGGGAGTTAGTGATGGAAAAGTTATTCTATCTATATTTGTTTCATGTTGTATAATTATCATGGAAAAAGTTCAAAAATATCATTGTGTAATGTACAAATGTCTCTTTGTTCACAGAATAATAACCCAACCTCGGTTACCATGGTGGCCTCAGATTGATATCGTTTACAACAAATCCAGCGAATTACGATCCATGTTCACTGAAACACTGAACAAGGTGACACAAGGCTATATCTCTCACACTGCTCTCAGGATGATTCATGTGGTGAGTCTTGGCTTTGTAACATCATGGTTAATTCCTCTCTTTCTCTCTATCTCTCACTCTCTCTCTAATTGTTCTATTTTACTGATATTTGCTTGCCTTTAAGAGACTGCAGTTTTAAATCCTAAAATATTTTACTTTATCACAATAATTGCATGGTCTTCATAAAAGGCCTGTTTTCTATTTACCTTATAGCAATCACTCTGAATTCTTTGATTGTTGTTTTTCAAAGGACTCTTTCCTTTACCTATGCTTTCAACTTCACCTCATCTCTCTCCCCTCCCTTATACCAATTTGATCTGTCACAAAACTTCAGCACTCATTCTCATGCCTTGTCTTCCACAGAACTTTACCCTGAAGGACAAGATGCCCAAGTTCAAAGACAAGAGCTCAGATGATTCCCCCAGTTTCAAGAACTTACTGTTATGGATGGTTCGACTCATCCACGCTGACCCCATGCTAATGTTAAATGTGAGTCTCCATCTGTGCCCATGTGTTTTCCCCATATGTTTTTCCTACAGTATATGTTTCTGTGTGTCCTCTTCACCTGTTCTCCTGGGGGTCTTTGTATCACCATCTGTTTTGCCACTTTTTTAAACTTTGGCCATATTTATCCTGTAGCCTAACCTGCCGTCTTTGCTTCTGTTGCCCCTAAATTATTGTGGGTAGGGATTCAACCAACCGCTGATACCCTTTATGATCTCGGCGGAGACTAAAGCTTGAGCTGCTTAAATCTCTACCCTAAATCCTAATGTTTGTCCCCAGAACCAGGGTAAGGCGGGACACGAGATCCAGAGCTCCACCCTAGAGCTGATCAACGGGCTGGTCTCGCTGGTGCACAACCCCTCGATGCCAGACGTAGCAGCTGAGGCCATGGAGGCGCTCCTCGTACTCCACCAGCCGGAGAAGATAGAGATGTGGAACCCAGAGGCACCTATTAACACCTTCTGGGATGTCAGGTGTGTGTTCTGGCAGTGTATGTATTGACCATGGAGGGAGTGAGGTAAAACTGTATGTGTGACTGTGTTGGTATGTGTGTGTGTATGTGTATGTGGAGGATATATACTGAGAATTGTATTTTATTCATGTTTGTGCTGAGAATTGCATTGGTGAGATAAAAACATAAAATCACCTAACTATAATCTTTATTGCTTTCCCTTCCAGTTCGCAGGTGTTGTTCTCCATATCACAGAAGCTAATCCAACACCAGATTGCCAACTACACAGAAATCCTCAAGTGGTTACGGGACATTCTGGTGTGCCGTAATGCCTTCCTCCTCCGCCATAAGGACTACGCTAATTGCAATATTGGTGCACACATCGCCATATGCAAGCAAGCACATATCAAGCTGGAGGTGGGTGCTGGTCTTGATGGTTGTTGTTGTAATTCCCCAGACTGTCTGTCCGAGCAGTCCCAAGTCTGGTTGACCGAAGCCGTGCAGATGCTCGGACCTCCAACCAAAAGGGAGTCAGGGAGGTAGTGAGATCTGTTTCTTCGAAGGCAACAGAAGAGGGGACTGCTGGCTCACAGTCATGTACCTCGAGCCAACGAACCCATAACCTCCCTTGTTGTGTCATTCAATGGTACCCCCGAGCCAACAAACCCACCATCAGTAGCCTTCCTTGTTGTGCCACCCAATCGGGCGATCTCGCCAGCTACCCAGAAGTAATGAGAAATAGTAAGAGAGACAGACAGAACAGGCCAGGGTGTGGTAGAGGATGCCAAATTCCTCATTTCTGGATAGAACCAGCCCTCACCAGGTTTTTGATGGTAAAAGGTCATTGTGAAGGAAAGTGATGGGGATGGAACAGAAGGTGGATGGTGGTGGTGGTGGTTTTCACTGGGATATTATAGGTGAACAGATTAGGTATGAGATGAGATGACAAAATGTTTTTGATGTAGGGGTGACAGAATATATTATAATTATGATCTAGAGGCAACAAGGTGTGTGATATAAGTGTGACAATCATATGCTACTGTACAGGTCTCCCTTGATATAGGATAGGGATGTGTTCCTAAAAACCTGATCATTAAAAAAAAATTGTAATGGTGCCTATAATATAGAAACAAAACTGTATAGCCTAGTGGTACTTGGAATATAAATTTTTTTTTTTTATTATTACATTATTGTGGTTGCCTTGCAGGTCGTGTTTCTGATGTACCTGTGGAGCATTGACATAGATGGTGTACAGGTGGCTATGTCATGCTTTGCCTTGCTGTGTGAGGAGGCAGACATAAGGTGTGTGTGGGATGAAGTCACTGCTACCGTTACTTATCTACTCCCCAACTACCATGTCTACCAAGAACTGGCTGCTGCTTCTGCCATCCTCACCACTGGTATGGAAAAAATGAGTAGCTACTGCAACCCATCTTGTGAATAAAATGGAATGCCCAGTACATTGGAGTGCCTTGATTCCTCCAAACTATGCCAGAAAACAGATGCCTGCAGTGGTACTAATAGGGGATCTGTTTCATGGCATTGTTTGGAGGAATCAGAGACCTTCAAATTCATTAATGAAAGAATCTCCCCATAACAAATTTTGCAGGTAATTTAGCATAATTTCATTCATGTTGCTCGTGTGGCTTCAGTATGTCAAAAATTACTTCCAGAACTGTAAGTTCCCATTAATGTGCCATATTTTGTTAGAAGTCATGATAATACTAATCTTTGAATTATATCTACTTCATAGTACTTTTGTGTTAGGGAATATCTACTTAATAATACAGTATGTCAGGGAATGTTATCCTTAACTCTTATTTCTCAAATAAATAAAGTAACTAAATACATTCCATGATGTCACTTTGTGTTTTATATTCTCTTAATGCAGCCACTTTGGAATCAAGAATTTATAGTCAGCAGCAGCAACAGGGTAAGAGGATATTTTAATGTTGATTTTCATGTGTTATAGATGGTTATAATTATGTTGGTGGTACTAAATCCATAGAAAATATCTGATGCTTGTAACTTTTTGGGTAACAAATGACCCATAACCCCTGAGTTGTGAGCCTGGACCAGTTATAGTTAGCCTTTACAATATTGTCTTTGGACATACTATCAGTTAAGGAAATGCAGAGTTTTTGTGTGTGAAAGAGGGACTGAGTGTGACTTGCTTCTCTGGGTATACTATATCCCAGTCTGTTGCTATATTACTTGGCATAAATATTATTATTTTATCTTTTTACTTACACAGGCCGGGCAGCACTACAAAAAAGAATAATGGCCCTACTGAGAAAGATTGACAAATGGACTTCTGGTTGTATACAGGTGAGGGCATAAGTGATAGGAGAGGAGAAAGAGGAAAGAGGAATTAAAGACTGTAAAAATATAAACAAGCTTTTAACTTCTATTGAGTCTGAGAAGCATTTACAATGGAAGGAATATCGCCTTTAATAGAAATATATAAATTACACCATGTCACGCCTCCAAACCACTCTGTAACCCCCTACCTGTACTCTGTCACAACCCCTTCCTATTCTACTCTCCCCTCTGTCACACACATCTTTCACATCACCCTGGTTCTCCTCTCCAGGCATGGGAAGACACTTATATCAACTGGGAGAATGCAACAAAGGCACTTGTGTCATATCCTAAGGCCAGGCTTGAGGACGGGCCGATGCCAGACAGTTTCCACCGCACTGTCTGCAAAAGACGTCCCTCACACCAGAGCTCAGAGCACGAGATGGAGGTAAGAGAACTGCAGGCAGGGTCGTCAAAGTTCGGTTGGATCACATAATGTTTCTTACTTGGACAGGAAGAAAAAGCAGTTAGACTTACTGATTAGGTTATATTATTTTAATTTTTGTCATGCAATGAAATGGGTCAAATTCAGATGAGATGGAGTTATAACCAAATGCTGTTTAAAGTGGTTTACAGTATGTGTGGTAAATCTGATCAGTGTACATGAATCAAAATCTAAATTGATTATGATTAATTTAACTCAACCATTACCTGACAAGTAAAGAGATCAAGACCAGTGGACAATTCAGTATGTTTCAAATAGTGTAGTCATCCCCAGGTAAAGGTATTTAGGGATATAGAATGTTAATAGTAATGCATATGTACAGTAATTGAATTTTATATATGTCTACTGTACTAAATTTGCCCTTAACTCACTTAAGCCCCTCTCTTCAACACCACTCCTTGCCCGTCTCTCCTTTCCCTCTCTCTCCTATCCCCACTTTCCTCTCACCTTCTATCCCTCTCTCTTTTCACCCTTTCCTATCCTTCTTATTGGTCCCTCTGCTATTCCTCTCATCTCTCCTGCTTTCATATGCCTCTTCTTTTCCCCTTCTTCCTTTTCTGTTTTCTGTCCTTCTCAATTATCCCTTTCTCTTACCTGTGCCACTCTTTTCTCCTCTGATTACCATTCATTCCCACTCTCATGCCAAACAAACACAACCCCATAAACACCATGTCGCAACCCTATCCACATCCTATCTCACCTTATAAACCACCCTCACCCATCCCTCAACCTAACTTGCTCCACTTCCCTGTTATCCCATTGTTCCCCTTGTTCCTCCATACCCCACCTGCTGAGACATTTCTACCTTTCCTTCATGTTCCCATTCTGCCACACACGATCCCCTTACATCATATACTACGACCCACCTCACTCCTACCCTGTCCCATCTCTCCCCATCCCACTGTAAAAAATCACAACCCACCAAATCCTACCCTGTCCCATCTCTCCCCATCCCACTGTAAAAAATCACAACCCACCAAATCCTACCCTGTCCCATCTCTCCCCATCCCACTGTACACTGTATCACACTCTGCTCCAACCAATCAACACCTCAACCAACAAATCAACACCTCAACCAACCAACACCCCAACCAACCAACACCCCAACCAACAACCCACCTCCCCCAAGATTCAGGACCAGGTGAATGAGTGGGCCAACATGACGGGTTTCCTGTGTGCCCTCGGTGGCGTTTGTCTCCTGGGCAAGTCTCCGTCACGCCAGGTCTCCTCGACGGCCCTCTCCACCCTCGACCACCGCAACAAGCCACCTGCCCTGCCCTGCCCAGCCAACCAGGACATGCAGTACTGCCCCGTCACCCAGTAAGACTTTAACTGAGGAGTGTTGTTATGTTGTCTCTGATTGGCTATTCTCATTAGCCCCTCACTTTTTAAACCTGTCTTGTGTTGCTGCTTAATGCCTGTGTGACTTATGTGTGTAATAATGTTACAATTATTATTTAGTATTTCAAATAAGTCATGTTGCCCTTTCAACTTTGGCCCTCCTTTTTCAGGCCAGATTATCCCTTTCAGGTTTCTTTAGGTGTACTGTAATTCCCAGAGAACAAATAGAAGATCGAATATAATTTTAGTTTATCAATAAAGAAAGAGAGGAAAATGTGTCCATACGATACTCTCATAACAAGTATCTCTGTTGTACCTCCAGATTCGTGGGTCACCTCCTAAAGCTACTAGTGTGCAACAACGAAAAGTTTGGAACCCAGATCCAGAAACACGTCAAGGAGCTGGTCGGTCATGAGATGTCCCCACTCCTCTACCCCATCCTATTTGACCAGACCAAAGTCATTGTCGACAAGTTCTTTGATCAACAGGGACAGGTTAGTGCAATGGCCAGCTGTCTATGTAAACATTAGAACAGTTCTGTACATGTGGTCCTTAAGTTTTCATTTTATAGTGGAATAAGCTTTCATCTTGCACTGAATATAATGGTTGTTGTTGTTGAAGTTCCTCAAGCTAATAAAGTTCATTGGGTCCAATAAATATGTCTCCATTTACCTCATGTTTTATATATTATTTTATAATGGGGAATAGCACACAAAAGTATAGAACATCCCAACTGAATGACTATCGTAGTTGATAACCATAAAACACCAAAATCCAATCTAAATTCCATCATCTGTGTTTGATTCTTCCAGACTATGCCAGGTAACAGACAACCTCAGTGTTACTAATAGGGGAATCTGTATCTTGGCATAGTTTGGAGGAATCAATGGCCCTCCTATACACAAATACTAGAGTCACCCTTTAGATAGTATAATGCTGCATTACATACAGTACCTTAACACTTACCATGCATCACAGCAATCAGACTAACACAACTGATTTCTTCCTGTCACATCAAAATTGTCCTCATGCGACTCTTAACCCAACAGGTGATTGTAAGTGATCTCAACACACAGTTCATTGAGCACATCATATTCATTATGAAGAACGTTTTAGAGAATAAGACGGATCATCCCTCAGAACACCTTGGGGTAACCTCAATTGAACCCATGATGCTGGCCATTGTGAGGTAAGTGTTGCAATTATAAAATTAGTATTTTTGCAGGCTCTAAGATGAATTTCTCCTTCCAAACTTCTTTGGTATTTTTCATGGATTATAAAGATATTCAAACATACTACAGTAAAAGTCCTGTAATCCGTATTGCAGGGAACTGAAGGTCGTCCGGACTATTGTTTTTTTCGGACTATTGGTTGGACCTCCAAATACAAATATGGAAAAAGAAACACACAAATTATAGGATTACAGTAAACCCTTGCTGTCTCGGATCAATTGGGGGGAGACCCTTGTCAAGTTATCAGAAGATCCGAGATATCCGAGGGCTTAAATTTGATGCGTACGACTGTCTGTCTGCACACCCGCTCTCAAAACTACGTGTACTTTCACTCATATCTCTGGTTCCCATACACAGCCAGTGACTAAAAATAATTCTAAACTTGAGCCCAAAGTATGGAAAATTAATGTTTTTAAAGGTTGTTCATTCGAAAAGGGTAGGCCTAATAGTGTGAGTGTAGTGAATGAAGAGTGAGGGTGATGGTTGGCAAGTTTAGTAATCACCAATAATTCATGAGTTTCTACTCATACAAATACATTTCCTCAGTTTATATTCATTATTCTTTGTCATTTTCTCATACAATCACTTGCACTTTTCACCATATCAAATGTCTGTACCGGGATATGTGTTAAAAGTATGAAAAATGCCCGTTTTGAGAAGTTGTTCACTATAAAGGGGTTAGGCTTATCACGAGTGTATCAAGCGAGCGTGAGAGTGATAGTGGGATGGAAAGTTCAGTTATCACCAAAAGTCATTGAATTTTCATTCGTGCACAAACATTCCTTAGTTTGTATTAATTAATTTTGGTAATTTTCTTTTTAAATCACTTCCACTGAATAGTAATTTGCACATAGGTACGCCTAATAGCTGGGAGAGTGTGGGTGGCCCAGCTGTACGTGAGTCACATAGGCATATGTGACAACGCACCTGGAAAATCCCCGCATAGGCCACTCGGGCACCAAAATTGAAATTTTTATTACCACTTTTAAATTTTTGGGATTTTCGGAGTATCCGTGGTCGGATTAACGGACTTTTACTGTAACTGGAAAGATAGAAAAGGAAATACAGTTGAGAAAGAGAGTGTGTGTTGTTTGCATGCATGCCAAATTTGTCTATTTGCACTGATACAGTAATATATGTGATGGTAGGTATGTGCGACATCTGGACATAACGGTACACACGTTACACATCAAGACTAAACTGTGCCAGCTGGTGGAGGTGATGATGCAGAGGAGGGATGACCTTGCCTTCCGCCAGGAGATGAAGTTCCGTAACAAGATGGTAGACTACCTCACAGACTGGGTTATGGGTAATTCCCACCAGATTGCTCCCACCAATACCATCGATGTGGCTTCTGTCTCCAAGTGAGTTTTTCTTGGGATGATGATGGTGAGGGACAGAAAAGTTGGAGAGGAGGGAAAGATATAGAGATGATGAAAGTAAAGAAGGGGAAAGGTGGATATACTCAAACCATAAAAAGTATTAATTTTGCACCTGTGGGTTTCCTGATTTTTCTTCTTTTCCTCTCACAGTGCAAAATGTTTGACAACTTCAAGCACAGTCTTTCTTCTCCCTCACATATATTTTTAACACATTTGACACAGTGTACCTATAACTAAGTTTGTCGTTCCCCCCACAGTATGTATGTAACATTTGATATCAGTGGGTGTTGCCGGGACCTGGACCAGGCTTGCATGGAAGCAGTGGCAGCACTGCTGCGTGGTCTGCCACTCCAGCCTGAGGAGAGTGATCGAGGAGACCAGAATGAGGCCAAGTCACAGCTTTTCCTCAAATACTTCACCCTCTTCATGAACCTTCTCAATGATTGCATGGAGGCCCAGGAGGTAAGTGTGACTGTGTATGTAATATAATTATAATAATTATGATGAAGAGTAGTAGTAGTAGTAGTATAGTGCATTGTCATAAGATGCTCCTGTAACATTGCACATTCGTCGGCACCAGCTCGTATCTGAGTATTGGTTTCCGTCGTTGTTAACCTATCTTCGTGGTGGATGTTTATGTCTGATGTGACTTGAGAGGCCTAGTCTGTGGTGGAAGAGTCGCGGGCACAGTTCGCAAGGGAGGGTAGGGGGAGGACGTGGTTGCTCTTGTCTCTCCTCTAACCCTTCGTTTTGCCTCTTCATTTTCTTTTCTTTTTTCCTCAAAAGCTGTGGTGCCTTGGTGAACAGCTCTACTCCATGTTGCACGGTCCCTGGCGGTTTGCTCCCACGAGGAGGGGTCGATGTTGGTTAGGGCCAGGGTGCGCTTGAGTTAGTCTTTATAGCGCAGCTTTAGGGCTCCTCGTGGTCTGGTTCCGTTGGCAAGTTCTCCATAGAGCATTATTTTCGGGAGCCGGAATGGTTCCATTCTTTGGATGTGGCCTGCTCAACGGAGACGGTGGTGAATAATGGTGGCTTCGACGCTTGTTACTGAGGCTTGGTTTAAAACCGCAACGTTGGTGGTGTGGCTCTCCCATGGGATTTTTAGAATCTGCCTCGGCTTGTATTGCTGGAAGCGCTCTAGGCTTTGGATGTCGCTTCTGTAGAGGGTCCATGTTTCACATGCATAAAGGAGTGTGGAGAGGACTATTGCCTGGAAGACCATGATTTTTGTGGCCGTAGTCAATGCATGGTTATTGAACACACGGCAGCTGAGTCGACCATAGGCAGAGTGGGCTGCCCTGATCCTATTTTCCACATCCTTTTTACAGGTGGGAGTAGATGTCAGAATGCTCCCTAGGTAGGAAAATTGATCCACTTCTTCTAGTGTGTGTTCGTTAATTGTAGTGTTGATGTTTGGGAGTATCTGACCAGGTGGGTGTTGGATAAGCGCCTTGGTCTTGTCGGTATTCACTTGCATCCCAAAGCGTTCATATACGGTGTTGTAGGTGGTGGCTGTCCTTTGGAGGTCCTCTGCAGTCTGACCTGGGGTGGCATTGTCGTCAGCGTACTGCATTTCTCGTAGTAATGTCTTGGTGGTCTTTGTTTTTGCGCGCAGTCGGGCGAGGTTGAAAACCCCTCCATCCATGCGGAACTGTAGGTCAATTGTGGGTGTGTCTGGTGGAATTTCATTTAGCATGGCTGCTGTGTATAGGGAGAAACAGGTTGGAGCCAGCACACACCCCTGTTTGAGGCCGCCGTTGATGGAGAAAGGGCCAGAGAGAGAGCTTTGGTGACATACTCTGCCGACCATTCCGTCATGGAGGCCACGCACTAAGGTGACAAAGTCCGGTGGGCATCCGAACCTAGCAAGGACTGCCCACATTGCAGGACGGGGTACTTTGTCGAAGGCCTTTTTTAGGTCCCAGAAGATGAACATTACTGGTTGTTGTTGTTCAAGGCTCTTCTCTTGGAGTTGTCGGGCGCAGAAGATCATATCTATTGTCCCGCGGGAGGGTCGAAAGCCGCATTGGGACTCTGGTAAAACGTCTTCTGCAAGGATAAGGAGGCGGTCAAGGAGAATACGGGCAAAGATCTTGCTTGCGATGCTTAGTAGAGAGATACCGCGGTAGTTGTTACAGTTCTCTCGGTCTCCTTTTTTGAAGATGGTGATGATGGTTGCATCGCGGAAGTCACTGGGGAGAGTCTTTATCTCCCATATTTTTAGTATTAGGAGCATAAGACGGTTTCTCAGATCAGGGCCACCGTGAGTGAGGAGCTCCAGTGGGATGTTGTCGGGTCCTGGGGCTTTGCCGGGTTTCATGCATTTTATGGCTTTGTCGAAGTCCTGGATGGAAGGTGGTAAAGACATCCAGTGGCGGACGGGATACTGCGTGGTCATGCGTATGAGATCGTTAGGGGTGTTGGCTTGATCATTGAGGAGGTTCACAAAATGAGACTTCCATCGTGATAGAATGCCCTCGCTGTTGGTTATGGTTGTGGCTCCATCCACGTCCTTTAAGCTGCCCACTGATGATCTTGTAGGACCGAAGACCTCTTTGGTAGCTGCATAGAATCGGCGCAGGTCTCGTTGGTCAGCGTAGTTTTGGATTTCTGCAGCTTGTTTGTGTGTACGTTTGTTTTCAGCTGTAGGTTGGTTCTCCAGGATTAGTCGTGTCTGACGTTTGGCTTCAATGAGAAGAGAGATGGTTTCATCATTCTCATCGAACCAGTCCTGGTTTTTCTTGCTGACAAAGCCTATTGTCTCCTCCGCTGCCCGGGTCATGGCGTCTCTAAGAGTGGTCCAGTGGTCTTCTACTGAAGCCTGATCTACAGGGTCTACGAGATGTCTTTCACAGGCTTCCCTGAAGTTTTGTGCCAGCTGTGGATTGTGGAGCTTGTCACAGTCAAAGCGGCGGTGTGGTATGCTGTCAGGTGTCCGCCTGGGTGGTCGTTGTGTCTTGAAGTTGAGTTGGGAGATCAGGAGTCTGTGGTCCGTCCAACAATCGTCCGCCCCGGGCATGGATCGGGTGATGCGGATATCTTTTTTGTCTCTGGCTCTGGTCAGGACATAGTCCAGTATGTGCCAGTGCTTGGACCGGGGATGTTTCCATGTAGTTTTTCGTCGGTTCGGTAGCCTGAAGAAGGTGTTTGTAACAATAAGCTCGTGCTCGGCACAGAGACCCAGTAGGAGTTGACCATTGGCATTACAGTTCCCAATACCGTGGTGGCCAATGATACCCTCCCACAGGCGATGATCCTTGCCTACTCGGGCATTAAAGTCCCCTAACACAACGAGCTTGTCATTGGCGGGCACTGCCTGGATGGTATGGTCGAGTTGGGTGTAAAAGGCAGCTTTGTCTTCTTCATTTGATGTGAGTGTAGGGGCGTATACAGAGATCAGGGTGAGGTGTCTGTCCTGGATAAGCGGTATTCGGACAGTCATCAGGCGCTCATTGATGGCAGTTGGAGCGAGATTGTGCTGTTGTACGAGCTGTGAACGGATGGCAAAGCCAACGCCATGTATGCGTGGTTCCTCGGGGGCCTTTCCCTTCCAGAAGATGGTATATCCCGTCCCAGCTTCCCTGATGTTACCCTCTTCTGGTAGTCTGGCTTCGCTAAGGGCTGCCACATCGATGTTGAAGCGGGCAAGCTCCTTGCAAACAAGGGCTGTACGTCGTTCGGGGCGGTTGATGTCTGCCACGTCTTGGAGGGTGCGGATGTTCCATGCACCAAGGGTGAGGTTTTTTGTTAAAGTTCTATTGTTTCGACCGCAGTGATGAGAGGTCTGCCAGCCGCGGTAAGCTGACCAGACAAGTTTGCCGTGTCCGATGTTTACCCCACCTTTTCTAGGGGCCTCCCCTTGTGGGGTGGGCTGCGGTAATCCTAAATAGGCCAGCCCAGTCACGGGTCCAGCTGCCGAACTCTGGTGTCACGGCAACGTCATCAGAGAGCGACCATCACAAACCCACCGCCTGTGTGCAGTCGCGGACTGAGGGTTTCCAGCATTCCAGGCCTACCCCCGTCACCCGCGGTACCATCGCCACGGGACTTGAAGGATGAAGGGAGGTGTAGAAAACAAACGACAGAAAGCCAGTCGCTGGGTATATTGTTTTTGGTGGTCGTGGCTGCGCGACGGCCTTGCACACTCACTTGGCCCACATCGCTTCCACCGCGGCTCAAGAGATGAGACAGGCAGCCTCAACGATGTTGGTTGCATTGGGCTGCCGGGTTCTTGTTCCACCAAGGTCCGCTTTGTCGTCTGCCCGCCAGGCACTGCCCTCTTCCGCCGGTGCTAGTTAGCTCCGCCGTTGGGGTCTTGTTTGGTTTTATTTCAGAGTTTTCCTTCTCTTAGCCTTTGCCTGATGAGGCATACCCTACAAGGCAGCAGGTGGTTTGGATTCAGAGTTTTCCTTCTCCTAGCCTTTGCCTAGATGACGCACCCTACAAGGCAGCAGGGAGGTCTGATTATACCGTCAGTTCACTCGGTCACTTGCATGCATTCTGTAATAACAGGGGGGACCACGAGAAGGTAGCATGCAAGCAGTTAGGAGGCAGAAGCAGTTATGGGCTTAAGACTTGCTCAGCTCATGACGCATTCACTCCAATCACCCCCCCATTGCACATTACATTATTTGAAATACATGCATAGTTTAATGAGTACTCTTTATATATCTTGTAGGTGGAGAAGGATGTAAGCCGCCAGAGGAACCAACCAGCCAAACTGTCCACCTTGAGAAATGCCACCATCCAGGCCATGTCCAACCTCCTCTCTGCAAATATTGATTCTGGACTCATGCACTCCATTGGGCTTGGATACCATAAAGATTTACAGACCAGGGCTGCATTTATTGAGGTGAGAAATGGAGACAGGAGAGAAATTTGTGTGGATGGGTGGAATTTGTGAGTAGGTGATTGAAAAGATGGATAAAGGGATGGATATATGAGCAACTGGATTAAATGGACAGAGAATAATTTCTTTCTTTTTGTGTTGGTTTACAGGTGCTGACAAAAATCTTGCAACAAGGGACAGAGTTTGATACCCTGGCTGAGACTGTCCTTGCTGACCGATACGAGCAGCTGGTACAACTGGTGACCATGATCGGTGACAAGGGGGAGCTGCCCATCGCCATGGCACTTGCCTCAGTTGTTGTTACACCACAGATGGTGAGTCAGTAACAAAGACAGTAGCAAGTAGGAGAAGAGAGATGAAGAATAGCAAACAATAATAGGAGCAGGTGGGATAAGACTGAAAAATATTGTATGTTTGTACATGAAGTTTGGTAACTACAGCAACTAATAGATAAGACTTAATGAATATGGAATTAATATATTAGGAAACATATCCTTTGTATTCTTCAGATCTCACTTTCTGCCCTTATCCTCTTTTTATCCTCTTGTATATTGCATCGTTTTCTCTCCCTCATATTAGGATGAGCTGGCACGGGTGTTTGTAACGCTCTTTGACGCGAAGCACTTGCTGTCCCCATTGCTGTGGAACATGTTCTACAAGGAAGTAGAAGTATCAGACTGCATGCAGACGCTCTTCAGGGGCAATTCCTTGGGCAGCAAAATCATGTCCTTTTGCTTCAAGGTATGTGGTCCCATTTCATGGTTTGTTGATAATACTACTACAAATGTTAGGAACTACATGTAATAAACGTTTATTTTGCTTGCTGTTCTTGCCTCCTTACACTATATAAAATTAATATATACATGTACAGTACTTTGAAAAACTTCATGCATCCTGGTTGATTATCACTTTTGTTATGTCATACACCACAACCCACTAAAACCTTTGTATTGTGCAGATCTATGGAATGACATACCTACACAACTTGCTGGAGCCACTCATCCGACCATTGGTGGATGATCCTGGGACGTCCTATGAGGTGGATCCTGCTCGCCTTGACCCAGCTGAGGACGTGGAACACAACCGTAGTAACCTCATCGCCCTCACCCAGCGAGTTTTCACAGCCATTGTCTACTCCTCAGACAAGTATGATGGCATGCTAAAGTAGGATGCATTGAGAGATTGTATAAGGAAAAATTACTTAACAAACAGCTCTCTTCCAGTTTGACTATTAGACAGTGAGGTTTGAAACATCAATTTAAATTTGAAAGTACTTGATCTTTTTGTATTTAATTATTTATATATTTATTATTATGTTCAGATTCCCGCCCCAACTGCGAAGCATGTGCCACTGCCTCTACCAGGTTCTGAGTAAGAGGTTCCCACAATTCCCACAAAACAACATAGGAGCAGTTGGCACGGTCATCTTCCTTCGCTTCATCAACCCTGCCATTGGTTAGTCTCTAAAGTTAGGCATATACTGTATGTACAGCTGGCCACAGGAATTCTTACACAGGCTATATGGAAAAAGAGGTCATTATTCAGGAAGTACTGCAATAAATGGTCTACCAAGTGACTCGGTGATTGTAAGACAACAAACCTAATAATGATATTGTGAACCTTCGAAAACAACAGCGTGTGTATGAATTCTTGTGGCCAATAGTACACTAGTAATAGTACTGTATATGATGTATCTTGGTATCTTTATTTTACATTAACTTCTCTGTTGCCACTTGTTGATAATAGGCATAGTTGTATTAATCTTTTCCTAGGTGGCCAATTTTAGACTATTCCTTTATTGGCGTGTCTCTGCTACAGTGTCCCCGTGTGAAACTGGAATTCTGGACCGACAACCAAGCCAGCAGGTAAAGCGTGGGCTAATGCTCATGTCCAAGATCCTGCAGAACATTGCCAACCATGTGGAGTTCAGTAAGGAGCAACACATGGTTCCCTTCAACGACTTTGTGCGGCAACACTTTGAGGGAGCACGACGCTTCTTCATCCAGATTGCCAGTGACTGCGAGAGTGTGGAGCAGGCAAGCCACAGCATCTCCTTCATCAGTGATGCCAATGTACACGCACTCCATCGACTACTGTGGAACCATCAGGAAAAGATAGGTGAGAGAATTAAGTCTTGGTTCAAAGTGCTGTGAAGTCCAGAAAAAGAGTGAAAAAAATAAATGCTCAGAAAATTTATCTTTGGAGCTGCTTGTGTTTTTTTTCTTTCTGTCTTTATTTCTTTACAAGTGTATCTCCTGTGAATGATTCTAACAGTGTTGTTATTACTACCATAGGGGAGTACTTGTCCAGCAGTCGTGACCACAAGGCTGTTGGAAGACGACCATTTGACAAGATGGCCACTCTCTTGGCCTATTTGGGACCGCCTGAACATAAACCCATTGATTCACAGTAAGTGGAATATATTTAACCTCTTCTAGATTTTCCTTGCCTAGCCTAAGCAGGCATGCCATGTTTTTAAAGGATATATACTGGAGTACAAAAGTACATAGTAGAAGCATTCTAATCTTAATCTCTGTCTAACCTTTACAAAAGGACATGCATTGAGGACATTGTACAGTCACAATAGTAATAACACATTAGTTGTGCAATAAGTTTTGAACGCCCCTCATCCAACCATCTCATCCCCAGGTGGAGCAGCATGGACATGACCAGCACTAAATTTGAGGAGATAATGTCTAAACACAATATGCATGAGAAGGATGAATTTAAATCCATCAAGACCCTCAACATCTTCTACCAGGCGGGCACATCCAGAGCCGGCAATCCAGTCTTCTATTACATTGCCCGCAGATACAAGTTCGTCTCCTCTTCCTGTGTTTTCTTTTGTACCTTTCATATCCTTAGTCTCTCCAGTTTGGGACCGGAAGAATAATGGCCTGTAGAACTTAGTTTGATGCCATCATTTGCAGGCAGTTAAGTGTTTGTGTTTTCTTTGGTCCCTCATGCAAATTCTCCTTAAGGACTGGCCCAGGTAGATTAACAACAGCTTCTTACAAAGCAAGGTTTTACTGAGTGTCTGCCTCTCTATCCCAATGTGTTGTGTTGAGAATATATTCTTATTGATGAGTAATGGAACATATGTCTTGCCTCCATGCAGGATTGGTGAGACCAACGGAGATCTCCTGATATACCACGTCATCCTCACTCTCAAACCAATCTGCCGCAAACCCTTTGAGTTGGTGGTGGATTTCACACACACTTGTGCTGACAACAGATTCAGGTTGGTGTCTTTCTCTGCTTAATTACATTTCTCTCTTTCCTCCCTTTAATCGGTTCTTGTCAGTGTCTGTGTCACTTTCTTCCAGTAACATATTCTGTGTACTGTATGAGCAACATCAGCAGTCCTAAAATTTTCCAATAACACCAATCTATTAGGTACTGCTTTCTCATTCAAGAGAGAAGAATGGCAGTGAGCAGAACTGACCTGGAGAGAGACTTTGCCATCTATATGGCAGCTGATTTAAGTATATTGTGCTTGATATAAAATAGTCTTGTGTATTTTAATTACTCCTGTGAGGCTTTGTATGTACAGCATCAATGAGTTTTATATAAGTTGATTGCACTTAGTAGTGGAATGCCTGTACAATCAACTGTATAAATCCCTGTTTTTTTTTTTAACTTTCCATAATTACAGTTTCAAGAGTGAACGGTGCCACATAGCTTTTGTTTGGGGCTGTACAGTTTGCTCATTTGATTATTAAGGTGTATAGAGTTGAAAGTCCCTTCCTCCAACACAGGACTGAGTTTCTTCAGAAGTGGTTCGTGGTGCTACCAGAGGTGGCATATGAGAATATCCACGCAGCATACATCTATAACGCTAATTCATGGGTCCGGGAATACACCAAATACCACGACCGCATTCTGGCCCCACTCAAGGTGAGGCTGGGGTACCTCTGGTTCTCATTTATAGTGTGTGCTTTTGTTTATTTACAAAATGTTAAAAGTTCCATCCCTAGCTAGCCACACTTTTTATCATCTTTCTTTCTCTCAGGGCCACAAAAAACTCGTATTCCTAGACGCCCCAGCACGCCTCAATGACTACATTGATCCCGACCAGCAGAAGCTTCCTGGTGCCACAACCTCGCTGGATGAAGACCTCAAAGTGTTCAACAATGCTCTCAAACTCTCACATAAGGACACCAAAGTTGCCATCAAGGTGAGTGGACTGGGCAGGTGGAGAACAGGAATGACAGTTTTGAAGATATGAGAGAGCAGGAAAGAATCTATTATTAATCTGATTGTATTGTATTAAGTGTAAACAATTTCTCTGTCAGTTGAAATCCTTTTAAATCTTAGAACATCAAGTATTCTTTCTTTCTTTCATTCACCTCACAAATAATTGTAAATATGTTCTAAATTCTTAAAGTATTACCTGTGACCTTTTCTTCTTTTTATATTGAAAATGGAAACATAGTGAGTTTTTTTCTCCATACAGGTGGGTCCGTCAGCCATCCAAGTGACCTCAGCAGAGAAGACTAAAGTTCTCTCCCACTCAGTTCTTCTCAATGATGTCTACTATGCCTCGGAGATTGAGGAGGTGAGGTGTTGTTATTCTTTTGTGTACAGACATCACTGTATCTTACTTTATCGGTGTATCATAATCCAAACAGATCCAAATACATAATCAGATCCAAAAACATAATCCAAATTCACTTTCGCTCTTTGTTTCCCTTGTCATTTTCTGTGAGCAAGAAAACATTTGCTTACACAGTTACGGTGATTATCCTGACAGGTATGCCTAGTGGATGATAACCAGTTCACTCTGACCATCGCCAATGAGTCGGGACCACTCTCCTTCATCCACAATGACTGTGACAGTATAGTGCAAGCCATCATTCACATCCGTGCTAGATGGGAGCTTTCACAACCAGTAAGTACCATACTCTAACACTTTGATTAGTCAGTTTCTCATAGACTTTGATTTCATGGTGGAGGTGATTTGTACGTGTAGTAGCTGTGTAGGCTGTAATTATTTTTAGGGATTTTTGTTTTGTATAGTATGTGTATAATGAGTGTTTGCTGTATCCCGTAATTATTTTTAGTATTTTTTTGGTTTTGTATGGTATGTGTATAACGAGTGTTTAATGTATCCTGTAATTATTTTTAGAGTTTTTTTGTTTTGTATGGTATGTGTATAATGAGTGTTTATTGTATCCAGGACTCGGTAACAGTGCACCAGAAGATTCGACCCAAGGATGTGCCAGGTACTCTGCTCAACATGGCCCTCCTCAACCTTGGCTCCCTGGACCCCAATCTTCGCACTGCTGCTTACAACCTCCTCTGTGCTCTCACTGCCACATTTGACCTTAGGATAGAGGGTCAGCTGCTGGAGACTTCGGGTGAGTTGCTGAGATGTTTACAAGTGGAGTAATATACAAATACTGTATGTCATGAATACCTATACTCTGGGTCTGTTAAGGAGTTTTAAAGTAAAATTATTATTGCAAACAGATATAGGCCAGTTGAAGATTATTCTTGAAAAATTCTGTCTGCAGGTCTATGTATCCCATCAAACAACACCATCTTCATCAAAAGTGTGAGTGAGAAGTTGGGACTTAATGAGCCTCACCTAACTCTCGAGTTTCTGGAGGAATGCATTCAGGGTTTCCGGGCATCCAGCATTGAACTCAAGCATCTCTGCCTTGAGTACATGACCCCTTGGCTTCCCAACCTTACCAGGTCAGTTGAACACTTGACTCACGTTTAGGAACAAAAGTTTCCTTACTTGATCATTTACAATCTTTGACAGTAAAGGTGAGATGACACTTTCATTTTGTTTCATGCTACTACCCAGTTATGCATTGCAGGTTTAGAGCAGATATTTCATATGCTTTGATTTTTCTGTCTCTTGGGCAGTACAGAAGCATACAGAACCAAGTTTAAAGCTTAATAAAATTTTAGTTTCTTTTCATACTAAAAAATATCAAAATGCAAGAGTCTAATACTGATTTTATGTTACACAGATTCTGCAGCCACCCTGATGACAAGAAGCGAGCCAAGGTTGCCATGATCCTGGACAAGCTGATCACTTTAACCATTGAGGAGGTGGAGATGTACCCCTCTATACAGGCCAAGATATGGGGCAACATTGGACAGGTGAGTGTGATAGACCAGAGTGAGATTATATTAACACTTGTATGGTAGAGGTCTTCCTTTTAAAATGTATACTGTAGTTAAGTGAGTGGCATTAACCCTAACTATCCTGTTGTTCCTTAATCCTAACTGAGCTTCCCCTCACCTCAACCAGGTGTCTGAGTTGATAGACATGGTGCTGGACTCCTTCATCAAGCGCTCAGTGACGGGCGGGCTCGGGTCAGGTCAGGCTGAGATAATGGCTGACACAGCAGTGGCCCTCGCCTCGGCCAACGTGGCTTCCGTGGCCAGGAAAGTCATCGGTCGACTCTGCAGGGTGAGTTTCAGCGAGGCCAACTACAACCCTCTTTGATACATTTTGCCCTCTTACTGCAGGTTTCACTTGTGGAATATGTTCCTCCTTGGTTATCAACAAAACATACAGTACACTCTAGCAGTTTCCAGTATGACACTTCTCACTGTATTGTGAAATTGTACATAGCCTCATGTTCCCCACTTTACTTCACCTCCCATCAGGTTATCGACAAGACATGTACCTCGCCAACACAAACACTGGAGGCTCACATGATGTGGGACGACATAGCAATCCTGGCACGCTACCTCCTCATGCTGTCCTTTAACAACTGCTTGGATGTGGCACGACACCTCCCCTACCTCTTCCACATTATCACCTTTCTGGTCTGCACGGGGCCTCTTTCCATGCGAGCATCAACACATGGCCTTGTCATCAACATTATCCATTCCCTCTGTACATGTACCAAGCCATCATTCCTAGGTGAGTGCATTACTGTATATAATAGTATCAGAATATGTGTAAACAGATATCTGTGTGTTACTTTATGGATGTAATATGGTGATATCCTGACAACGGTACTGTAAACTGTACTACTTGTATTCCCTCAGAGAACACCCAGCGTGTACTGAGGCTCTCCCTTGACGAGTTCTCACTGCCCAAGTTCTACCTCCTCTTTGGCATCAGCAAAGTCAAGTCTGCTGCTGTCACTGCCTTCAGATCCTCCTACAGACACACCGGCGAGAGAGGGATGAGGTAACAAGATTGATTTTTCAGTTATGTTGTCTCTCCTTCCTTATATATAAAAGTCTTTGGTTCAGCTACGTAGTTTAGAGACAAAGAACATATGATTGTGTGAAAATAGATGGGAAAATCAGTGATTTATTTCCAGTCTCTGTTGAGTGAGACAAGGATGTGTGATGTCACCATGGTTGTGCAGTGTATACATGAATGGAATGATGAAAACACTTGTGATGAACAGGTTTGGAACAGACCGGAGCCACTCATACACTGTGACGGACAAGGAGAAGCTGCAGTTGACCTCACTGGAGACTATCACCGACGCCCTACTGGAGATGATGGAGGCTTGTATGAGGGACATACCTGACTGTGATTGGCTGCAGACCTGGACTGGGCTGGCCAAGAGCTTTGCCTTCCAGTACAATCCAGCACTCCAGCCCAGAGCACTCATTGTATTTGGCTGTATCAGTAAGTTAATATTTTATATGCCATTTTTAAACATTAGCCCAAAAATTACCTGTTTGACACGTATGCTGATGGTCATGGATTTCTTTGGTTTTATGCAATCTTTATTCCTTTCCAAAATTTCTTTCTTTTTCCTTTGGTCACTCATGTTGTGTTTGGTGTCTGCAGGTAAGAGCATCGTGGACCAGGACATCAAACAGCTACTACGGATCTTGGTGAAAGCCCTCGAGAGCTTTTCCGACATCACCCTCATTGACTCCATCATAATGTGTCTCACCCGACTACAGCCTCTCCTCAGACCGGTATGTGCATCTCCATCACCGTTTCATGGTTGAGTTGATAGTGAGATCACTGGGACATTATTTTCCCGTCAATATTATTGCCTGCCATCTATTCTCAGGATGACTGCACTGTTCATGTACTATATGTTGTTGTAATACTCTCTTGATAGATTGATTTTTATGTGGTGTCTATAGATTTTTATGTTAATGAATTAGTGGGTTTTTCTCTACAACAAAGAGACCACCTCCTCACTTCTTTCTCTGTCTTCTCTCACTCCAGGAATCAGCAATCCACCAGGCACTTTTCTGGGTGGCAGTGTCCGTTTTGCAGTTGGATGAGGTATCACTCTACGCTTCAGGTCTGGCACTCCTTGAACAAAACTTACACACGCTCGACTCACAGGGATCATTTGATAAGCGTGTAAGTCCCTCTGAATTCTGCAGTGAACATGGTTGAAGTAGGGTTATGGTAGATCCTTTCAAATATTCTGAAGGTTCTTTGTAAACTGGTGTGAATGACTCAATCTTAAGAAGTTGGCTTGTGGGGTTTGCAAAGGTGATTTAATAGGACAGTGAGCACTATGCTACACCATCACTGTTGTATCTTCTACCCAACATAGACTGTAAGGGGGTGCGGGAGTAGGGGACAGGCTTGGGGGGGGTTTGGGGGGTGCGGGAATAGGGGGACAGGCTTGGGGGGGGGGGGTAGAAAGCCTGTCCCCTATTCCCGCACCTCCCTACCCCCCCCCCCTCCCCCCCCCCAAGCCTGTCCCCCTACTCCCGCACCCCGACCCCCCTTAAAAACCCCCGCACCCCCTACAAGCCTGTCTCCCTATTCCCGCACCCCCTTAAACCTATCTATTTCCACCACAGACGTTGGAGCAGGTCATGATGTCGACCCGGGAGTCTCTGGAGTGGTTCTTCAAACAACTAGACCATTCTGTAGGGCTCAGTTTCAAGGGTATGTCAGGAATGTCACCTTAGTCTTGTTACATCTCGACCCCTTGATATTTTACGGAATGTTTTATAATTTTATCAGTATTTTTGTGGATTTATACCTTATGTGCTATCATTTTTGTCAGTAATATTGATTGTGATGAATGATATATAAGTCTTTTTACCTGTCATTAGGATGTCATTATTAATTTATCATCATCACGTCTTTCTTCCCGTTCAGGTAACTTCCACTTTGCACTGGTTGGTCATCTTCTAAAGGGTTTGCGGCATCCAACTCCTGCTACCGTTTCCCGCACCTCACGTGTTCTCCTCACACTCCTCTCCATTGTCGCTAAACCACACAAGCGTGACAAGTTTGAGGTTTGTGAATATCCATTTTACTTTTGGATAAGTTTACTGTATAGATGAATAGGTCTGTCATTTCAGTAAACTCTGAAAATATATTACTTACTGCCATGAAATGTACAGTTACACCCAATAGTTGTGCAACTCCATTGAATTAAACGACTTCAAAAACTTTACAGATTTGTAGCAGTCATTGTAATAATGTTCAATTAAATTCACTCCTATAGCTTGCTTTCATTCACTTGATGTAGAACTTTTGTTTGTGACTGGACCATGATTAAGAAAATGTGACCCTATTGGATAATAATTATACGATGGAGTGTGCATGAATGAAACTATATACAGTATGTGGAAACCATGTATGTATAATGATGATTATTATAATGTGTTATATTTGGCAGGTGACCCCAGAGAGTGTGGCCTATCTTGCGGCTCTAGTGTCTGTGTCTGAGGAGGTGCGGTCACGGTGTCACCTCAAGTACTCTGTGGCGCGAAACCTCTCCAAATCAGCCTCGTCAGACACATTCGCCGTGGGGCTTCATCTTAATCTTCCGCAATCATCAGTAGCAGGCAACCAGCAGCAACAGCATCAGCAACATCAACAACAACAGCTGTCTGGAGGTGCCTCGTCTCCAAGCAACCATGTGCCTTCACCTGGGTCTCCCTTCCCTACCATGGGCAGCTTCAGTAGTATTGTGAGTCACACCAGCACATAATACAGAGAGTCAGGATGATGTCTTTGTTTTGTTTATCGGTACACTAAAGCCCTTCTGTGGTCATCAAAAAAAGTATTGGAATGTGTTATGATTCTTCTTTCTCCTACTACCACCAGACAATGTTTTTTGTTGGGGAGATGCTTTTAATGTCTGTATTATGAAAACTACATATATTAACTCATGCTTAACATCATATATTAAATACAGTAATAAGCTCTTGCCTGACAAAATGTAATTTCATTAGAAATCCCCTGTTGTCCGAGGGTTAAAATATTTATCCAATATGTTTTCCACCAGTCGAGCTCTGCCACCACCATCAGCACGGCCACCCTGCCTTCAGTGGGTAGTGCATCTACTGTTGTTGTGGGCAGCATACCAACCCCCGGCAGCAACGGTGGAGTGGTCAATGCATCCCCTGTCCCATCCACTGTGTCCGTCAGCACCCCAGGCGATATCCGACCTCCCCCCACCATCACCAAGGACCCTCCTCCCCCCTCTGCCTCCTCCATCCCTGCCAACAGAAGACATAAACCCTGGGACACCGTTGATCAAATGTGCATTGGACAGGTCAGTTGGATGCTTCTTGTGTTGAGTTATTGTTGTACATCTCATTCTATCTCTTCTTTATCATAAATATCCCACATCACATGACTCATAATATCCTCTAGTGTGGATGTTGACGTAAGCATTACCATCACCCATAATTATTATCTGGTCACAGGCTCACAGCTCAACTTTCTTTGTACTGTGAACATAGACAGGTCAGGGAAACACCACTCACAGAAGAAATACTGCAACCCACTCCACTCTCAAACATTCAAATATATCAAGGCCTCTGAGATGTACCGATGTTGGAATGACCATGTGATTGCTAAAGTGTTGCAGATTTATGCATGACATATTTTCATTATCCTGTAAAACACCACCTAGAGAGTTCCAATTTACGAGTATATGATTTAAATCCATAATTAATTCAGAGGGTTTTGTCAAGACAGGTTATGGTAATACTGTTAGAATGTATGGAACCTTAAGAGGCTGTAAGCAGATGTTAAAGACATACTTCACTACAGTTGGTAAAGTTTTAAATGACTTTAGTATCTTTACATTGAGGGCCTGAAGTGCAGCTCTTTCATTAGTATTACCAGTAGTTATTCCACAGGTTATACAAGTAGTGGCTATAAAAGGTCACAATATTATGTATACAGTATTTAGGGAATTTTTAATGAGCCCTGTGGTGTGTGTCCTGCCCCTTGATTCCGTCCTTCCCTCCTCCATTCCCAAGAGTGTTTAAAAGCAGTAAGAAGGGCTTTGTAACCATCTGCTGCTTCCAGGATGAGGGCTATTTGTAACATGAGGGAGATTCCAACACTCAGCAGTCCTCACTCAAATCAGCTGCCATGTATAATAGGACATTACTTTTATTCTATTTGCTATAGTACATTTTTTATCCTGGCAAAGATGCACAATTCCATTATAAGTAATATGACCTTAGATACATGTTTCATGTCCATTTCAGTGTTTATAAGTTATAGCTAAGTATCAAGTTGTGTAACATTTTGGTGTAATTTGTATTAAATTATACAGTATGTACAGTTACTAAAAAAAGCTAAGAAATTATATCAGGGAGGTGGTATATTTTTGCCAGGTAAAAAAATGGAGTATTGTAAGTGCTCTTGCAATATTCAATATATATAAGATACTCTAGATGGCAATAACTTAACCCAAGGTTCATATCAGACATCATTCATAATTATTGGCAGGTGATCAAGTTTGTGGAGGCTGTTGTGGGTCATCTAAATGTTTACATATAAATAAAAGGCATTGTTACTGTTGTGTAATGCTGTGGCCAACCTAATGCTTGGTAGGGAGTGTTGGCATCACTTTTAAAGCCCAATGCCTGCCTTTCTGCCCTAACCAGCCAACCCCACACACCCAGAACTGTAAGTGGTTTTTCTTTAGCCAACGGTGCCGACCCACGGCCATTTGTTGTTGCTTAACTCCCAACCCCTGCCTAACCGGTGGGTGGCGAGCCTTACCAGTCATGAACCACACAAAAAAAAAAAGCTGTGGACACTTACCCCTAAGCTACAGAAAAACAGACTATAAGGATGACATCACACTGGTCCGAGATATATAAAACACATTTGGCGCCTGGTTAACATACAGTTTGTTAAATTTTGTTTGTTCTTAAACTTTGTATTTTCACCCAGTCTCTACCCATTAACACTGTTCACTTTGCCACCAACACTTGCATTGGGGTTGTGGAAGCCTGATCCTATGGGCAGCTGGTCTGTTTATCAAGTTTCCCAATTAATCAATCTTAGCCTCGCCATACACACTTAGGTATACTGTATATACCAATGCCTTTCAGGCGCTGTTGGTGTTATGTAGTAATTTTACAAAGCATCTTAATACTTACAACTAACCCAATGTCTACCCATTGAACAATTATGCATATTGTAAAAATATCTACCATATGAAGTATAACTCTACTGACAACTATATTGAACGAAACAAATTACTGTTTATTAAATTCAGATACCTGACTCATATGGTGTAAATTAATCCTGTACTGTGATGGTGTTGGTGAGCAGAGGCCGAGGAACATAACCATTGTGATGCATTTTTTTTTCATGCATTACATGCACAATTTGAGTGTAAATTTCTCACAGCCATATTGGAAGTTCTGCACCTTGATGTGGGAAGGTTTGATTCAGTACTGTAAATTCATCTGATGGAGTGTTGAAAGTTAGTTGTTATTGAACTTGTTCTTTGAAATTTTCCAGAATACATTTCACTTACTCCATAAAAAAGGTATCACTAAAAATGTATTTGCTATACACTCATTTCATTAACTAATAAGATTCAGTAACAACTGGTTTCTGGTGTACCAACTGATAAATGTGTACTAATCCAGATAAATCAACCCACTCAATTGTGTGGACAGAAAATATGAAGCTGAGTTGTTGGCTTTGGTGGGGCAGAGTGGTACAGTATAGTGCCCAGAGGTGTGTTTAGTGTGTGGCCGATTGAGCTGTGTTGTGTCATTAACTGTGTGGTGACCTGCCTGGCCTTGCTTCCCCGATGTCTGTCTGTCATCGTGGTCCCATAGTTGACTGTGGTGTGTCTGACCCTCCTCGTATGTCACCTCATGTCCACTGGAAAATCATAATTCCGGGAAACCCGCACTTGGATGCTAAATCTAAATTTTTACCATTTTACTGTCTTGACCTCCACTGGAACGTTGTAGTTCTGTGACATAAATGTGTTGAAATGTGATGCTAAGAGCATGAAATAAAAGTACAGTAGATGTATATTATTGTACAGTATCTAAATATTGTTATTACAGTATTAAGAAACTACTGTATTTTTGTCATATTGATTAAAAATAATGTTCATTTAACACCCCATTCATATGTCATCACCAAAGTTCATCATATTATCAGGAAGGAAGCTCATCCACTCAGATCCAATCAAATCGTTGTGTGAAAATATTTGGATAGCATCGAAAGAATGTTAATGGACCTTTATTGTTGCACGGAAGACAGAAGGATGGTCTGTCTAACATTTAATTTCCAGGAATGCCTTCAATGAGGAGTATAGTACAGTATATCAATAGTTATGAAACAAGCAGAGGAAGCAGAAGCACAGAACAATTATTGATTTGAGAATATTATCAGTGTGTAATAATGTTTTAAATAAATAGAAACGTAATATTTTAAGGAGATATTACAGGTGCCTGATTTACAGCTTTAGTTCATCATCTTAGGTACAGTACAGTAGTTAGTGGTTCATTTAGAGGTTGAAGTGAGGTATAGTGTTTAGTGTATAGTGTAGTGTAGTTTAGTGTAGGGACAAGTAGTGCAGCATAGTGAATGTGTATAGTGTAATGTAAGGGTGTGAAAAATAGCATAGGGAGGTGTAGTGTAGCATACAGATGTGTTGTGTAATTTAAATAGAATGTAGTTTGATGTAGGGGAGTGTTATGTTGTGTAATGTAGGTGTGTATTGTTGTTTCTAGTAGTGTCAATGTCAGGTTGTGTAACATACATAGTGTAGGAGGTGCAAGGTTAGATGAGACTCATTGATACTTTTCAGAAGGTATTGTGTGCTGTTTAAGAGGAGTGTGTGTGTGTGTTGTACTTTACACTTACTTACATTAACTCCATTTCTCTAGTTTCACTCCACCTATGCAGGCTTTACTGCATATTTTTTCAAGATTTTCTTGTGATCTGCATTCTTCCTCTTCCTTTATTTTCCTCATGATCTTGGCATCATCTGTCTGCAAGTGTGTGTATACACGTGTGTGTGCGTGTGCTTGTTTGTAAGTATGTCTGTGTTTACACTGTCTGTTGGTAAAGTATAATTTTGGAAGTTTTTATTTACTTCATTTTATATTCAAAGGCTGTAACATAATTAAAGTAATTATACAAGTATACTGTACAGTATATGTAACACTGTGTTTCTCACTTCCTGCCAGTTGGTGAACTCTATTATTCATTGCGTCACAACCTCGTTTGTATAACATTGAACTGGAAATAATTTGTGATTATTTTGTTTATTCACCTGTCAGGTGATGTGACAAGTTAATTGACTGATTATGCATAATGCCTATTTCATTTTGTCAGATGTTTTGTGAGGTGGTCAGTGGTGATGTAGGTGAGTGGTGTGGTTTAACTTGATCAGGTAGTATGATTGGTGATCCAATGAGTGTGGTGTAGTCAGTAGGGAAAGTGTGTATGTGTGTTGTTGACAGGACAGGGAGGTTTGGTGAAGTGAGATTGATATGGCAATTAGTATACAAATTAGATATAATATAACAATACTGTAAGATATAGGAAGGTGGAAAAGACAAGTGGGATGATGTTTATTGTAAAAGTGTAGTAAATTGAAGTGAAGAGAGCCATTGGAACATGGTGTGGTGGCTAACTAGTACCCTGCCTTATGTGCCCCAGGGTACCATGGGCATGCTAGGGCCCAGTCTGAACGTGGGGCAGAAGGTAGGCAGCACTCAGCACCTGACCACGAGAGGAGACCCCAAGACATGGCACTCGCTAGACCTTGATCCTCATAACATGCGACCGCCACCATTTAAAACACAGAGGTCCTCCTCCATGCCCACACCCAAGGTAAAAAATACAAGGGGAGAGGTGGGGTTGTGGCGGGCATGGGGCGTTCCTTGCCTGTGTTCCCGCCCCCCCTGCCTCCCCCCTGTGTTGCAAGTGCGTCTCTTCACTGTCTGCTCTATGGAGGTCCTCTTCTCTGGCACAGTTGCATCCCTTTCTTGCCGTTGTTTCCCAGTTTATTTTCCACCTTGCCGAAGGACCCAGAACCGCACCCCTGGAAGTCTTCCTCTGCTCTGCGAAGGTCTTCCCCCTCGTCATCTCATCCTCACATCCCTACCGTTCTCTCTCTGCCTCTGGATGTTTGATGGCCCCTTAGCGCCCCTCCCCCTACCGTTTAGCCTGTCATTTGTTTTCGGAGGTCCCCATACCAGCGCACTTCTTGTTTGTTTACCTCGTGTCTGAGGCTCACTCTAGCAGACGTGCCCATTCTCATCTGTTATTGTTTTGTTTTTTCTGCCTTTGGATGTTGGATGGCTCCTTGTTTAGTACAGTACAGCCTTCCTCTATTTGTATACCCATGTTGGAGGATCACTCTTTCATCAGTGCACCTCTTTCTGTAATGTGTTATTGTTATATTGCCTTAATGTTGGCTGATTTAGCTACCTATTTGCACTCTCACATTCTCAATTTCCACTCCACTCCTCTCATCCCCTCCTGTCCTCTTCCAACCAACTCCCTTGCACCTACCTCTCTCACATGTACAGCACTTGCCACTATTTGAAGCTGATTCTGTGCATCATCCCACCACCTATTTCAGTGAACTATTTACCCACCAAGCACTGAGCAAGCTGCTAGACCAGCATCTCTGCACCCCATCCTTCCACTGTGTACAGTATAGGAGATATTATTAACTAGATACCACAGCTGCACAAAGCATTAGAATTTAACATAGTCACCTTGTAGTATGTAGGAAGATATGTTTTTTTCTTCAGTGAATTACAGTATTTATTGTTAATATTTTCAGGTATTCACTATACAGTACTTTACGTTCATATAAGTATATTTTGCAAGTTTTGTGTGTGAATTTGAGGGCTACTAATTCCTCCAAACTGTAGTATGTAAGGACACAGATGACCTCAATAATACTAAAAGGGGGACTGTTTCTAGTATTTTTTTGAGGAATTAGTAGCCTTTCACATAATATGAACAGAGATTAAAAATGCAGTACATGACCGGATTACTGTTACTTTCATACACACACCAACATAGCCTCAGGGAAAATGTCGAATGGGGCATATAACATTCACAGTTTTACATATATAACATGGTGTGGGTGTGTAGAAGAATGGAGAGTGAGAGGTCTGTGTGTGCAGACATTTTAGAAGGTGAAAGGAACAGTCATTTGGGTATAAATATAAAAAAAAGTACAATGAAAAAAATGATGAAGGGTTTTGCTGTGTTTGTTTCAGCATTAAGATATTTGTAAGATGGTATGCTATATGTATCTCCATCAGCCCAAGGATAGGATAGTGTGAATACATGGTTGGTACAAATAGATACACATCTTTTATCAGTACATTAGGGAAGTACAGTCGGCAGCATAAGTTCGCTTCATTTCTACCTATGTATCTATGAGCTATATTGATGTTGTAACACAATTTGAATGCAGAGATGACAGATATACTTCACACGTGGTAAATGACACATGTTTTTAGGATAGAAACTGGTTCACAATGCAACTATCTGGTCATATTTGCATTACCAAGTGCATAAGATGGACGCGAATTTATGCTGTCGGCTGTACATGATAAGACATCAAGTAGTGTGAAAAGGTTATTATGATGAACACACTAAATACTACCAGAAATGGATAACATAGACAGAGATGGGAGCATACTGTATATAGAAAATGCAGTAGAAAGCGTGTGGCGAGACTTCATGAAGAGCAGGGATTTTATTAAACGTCATAGTACCAAAGGCCCTCTGTGGCCTGAGACAGTACCTGATTTTTGTATTATTGTACTGTATTGTATTGAAGGGGACAGATCATATTTGAAATGGATATAGCAATTTGAAATGCTCTGAGGTAAACACTGTACTGTACGAAGTCATCCAGAGTATCTTAGAACATAAAAATATTACCGTAGATTGTGCAACCTAGATTTTTTTTTTTTTTTATAAGGAATAACACTTTATCCATTATTTTACTTAGTATAGTATTTTGTTTTTAACTAGAAAACATTGTACTTCATGTGGTTATTCCCTTTTATTTGTAGCTTGGGCAAATATGGAGCTCCTGATTCCTCCTAGCCCTCTTGAGAAACGTGCTACCTTTATTTTAGTTAATTTGGTCTGTTTCTTCGTACAGTTTGGAGGAATCGGTAGCCTCCAGTGTATCATAAGTATATTACCCCCTATGTTAAGTAAACAATGGTCGGAAACTGATATCAAGAGCATTGCATCATGATCCTCAAGGTTGCCAAATTAGCAGGAATTTTCACAGCTGATGGTTTACATTTCCAGTATAGATTTTGTACCATTAACAACATTATTACAGCATACTCTTTTTCTTACAGTTAGAACATTAAAACAGCAGTTGATAGTTAATGACAAAAAATCCTACAATATAAATTTTCATATTAAAAAAAAAATAGTAATAAGTTCCCATAGACATCAGAATCCTACACTGCAATAAATCTTCCACCATTAGGCCTATACATTCTCATATTAAAAAAAAAAAATCCTTATAGACTACATTGTGCATATAATAAATTCACCAGTATCCATTTTCATATAAAACAACAAAAATATGTTCGTATATCAGAATCGTACACAACATACAGTAGGTCGTAGAGAACCCGCTGAGTTGGCAACATTGGTAGTTTGGTTGACTTGTTTGTGGCTTCCTGTTTGTGTGTGTTTGCATGACCTATGTTGTGTTGTTATTGATGTCAGTGCAGTAGTAGTGAGTTTACTTTATCAATGTATGTAAAAATGTACAGTACAGTAGTCTAAATACAGTTGTCGTCATTATCATTTTGCAGTAGAAAAGAAGGAAGGAAGGAAGGAAGAGCGAGTAGAAAGAGCATGTGTTACAGTAGTCAGTATAATACTGAAATGTTTACAGTGCCTAGTGTAAAGTGAGTTTCAACACCACTTACAGTACTTTGTAGCAGTCCTGTAGTGAGAATGAAGTCAGCCTTCATCTTGATTTTATTTTTATATTTTATAACATTTTTATCTCTGCTAGAAATTTTTTCTTTTTCATATACTGTACTTGGCTTCTTCCCACCTAAGGAGAAATGTTATAGAACAAAAGCATATTTTTAGCATATTATTTTATTAAGTGTATCAATCAACGGTTTGAGTTTAAAATTACATAGAGGTTGGCAGAATGGAAGGCTACTGATACCTTCAAACTGTGCCAAGAGACAAGCTACCTCAATATGCATGGTCTCTTTTTATGGCAGAATTTTGAAGAATCTGTAGCTTTCAAATCACCAATAATATCTTACAGTACCCTCACAAATAAGAATGCTATGCTAAGGAAGTAAAGAAGAAGCTAGCATGGAGCAGTCAAGGGAAAGTTTGGATAATACCACACTCCCTGCCCACCACTACTGCACATAATATCTTGGAGAAACATTGACGGGCTATTTTTGCCATCCTGATGTTTACTGTGCCTCACACTTCACTGTTGCTGCTACTGTTCTGTATTCTATGGTTTGTCTTGATAACCTAATAATAATAATATATAATTGACCTGATATGCTGAAACTTTCTGGCTGCAAATATCACCATAAATTTTACACTATAGGAAGTGGTGAAGTGTGTAGCAAAGGCACTAAGAGGTTAAGAAATGACCTGTGTTTCCTTAGAGTCTACCACCACCACCACCATTTATGCATTCACTCAAGTACAAAAACATTAGTCCATGTGCTTCCACCATGACAAATACATATAAATAAGCACTTAACTATTCCACCATCACTACTACCACTCTCATTCCCACATTTACCTACCCTGTTTAGATGTCTACACTGTTATTTCAAGGTTTGCCATTTTTTCTAATTTATATCTTTGTACCCTCTCTGTGCCCAGTCCTTGTTTGTGCTTTAATGGCGCTGACAAAAAAGTTTAATACATATCTGAAAGACTTGTGCTCACTTGGCATATGATATTTTTTTACCTAATATTCTGTATGATGTTATTTTTCCTCCTTTACTTTCTTCCACTCTTCTGTGCATTTCCTCTCCCTCTCGTTCATTCTTTACTTTCTTCATTTTTGCTATCTCTCTTTTGTTTCACTCTTCCCCTCTCATACCCCAATCCCTTCCCAGCTTGGCCTGACAACTTAACAGGTATAGCTCATTACCTGACCCAATCCCCAACAATTCCTTATACTGTACCCCCTGCATGACCCAGGATGCCTCAGTACTGTACCTTGTATGGGATGATGCCCCAGTATCTTGTACAGTACATGACTCAGGATACCCAAGTACTGGTATCTACATAACTCAGGCTTTCCTCAGTACTGATTTATTCCATTATGCCCTTTGTCCCATAATTCCCTTTACTTGACCTGGAACCCTTCAATACCTTTCTCATGCCTCAGGATGGCCAAGGCTGTACTATATGTTATCCATGATGCCCAAGTACTCATCCATTTAACATTACTCTCATCCCCATCTCCTCCAGGGTGACATGTCTCCGCCGGCCAAGGAGCGAGGTGCGCGTATCTCCGTCAGCAACGAGAGCAACATCTTACTGGACCCTGAGGTGCTGACGGAGTACTCAACGCAAGCGCTGGTGCTGACGGTGCTGGCCACACTCGTCAAATACACCACCGACGAGAACGAAATGAGGGTCCTGTACGAGTATCTGGCCGAGGCTTCTGTTGTCTTTCCCAGGGTCTTCCCAGTCATGTGAGTTGCAGTCTGTGTCCGTATGTATGTATATACTGTAGTGTGCATTATCATGTTGTAGTTAACTTGTTCTGTCTCCTTATATACCAGTAAATTATCAGTATATTTTTGTCTTTCTCTGATCATTCTCTCTCTGGACACAGCCACCCGTTGCTGGATGCCAAAATAACATCGGTGCTGACCCTATGCCACGACCGTGTGATTCTGAGCGCTGTGCAGTCCATCATTCAAAACATGGTGGCGTGTGAAGACCAGAGCCACCAACAGCTTCATCAGTTGCAGAGCTGGGGCTTCGGAGGGCTCTGGAGGTTTGCTGGACCATTTACTAAGGTATGAAAGTGGCAGGAGGTGAAATAACATTGTATAGTAAATGAGAAGTTGAAATAAAATTGAATCTCTGACATGTTACTGATAAATTTAAAAAAAGTCATAGATATTAGTGTGGTGAGAAAAATCAGTACAGTATATAAAATATCCTTCTTTTTTTTTTTCACCCCACTTTACCCGTTGTAGACCAACTGCACAGCTGACAATGCAGAACTTTTTGTTAACTGCTTGGAGGCCCTGGTGGAGACTGCCCTGCCAGCAGACGGAGACGAGTCCTCAGAGATGCTGGAGTTGGCACAGTATCCTTCCATGCTGTCTGTGGCTTCTGTCAATCTCTCCTCATCCATGTCCTCACTCACACTTGCCTCACCCACAGAGAAGGGTAAGTGTTTTGATGCACTTTATTATCTTTCACTCTTGGATTTACCATCATCTCTCTCTATGTCTTCACTCCCTTACTGTATGTTGATGTGAGGTACTCCCAGTCACAGTTCCTCAAGTGCCAAAATATACTGGTACAGTCTACAATTGCCAAGTATATAAATCACACAGTAATTACAGGTTACATACTGTAAAACTATTTGCAGTATTAACATTTTATAGCCAGTGTTAGGTAGCTTATTATCTGTAAATTATGTGTGATAATGCTTAATGTGATATTAATTAATGGAAGGAACAGTGGATGAGTATGATATAGAGAAGTTTTGGCAGATGGTTAATTGTGCCTCGGAGTTCCTTATGTTCTCTTGTTTGGGGTTATATATTTCTTTCTTAGTGTTCATAGTACCACACTACTTCACTATTATTATTACTGTCCTTATGTTCATTGTTTAGGTTATTTAATTTCCTGATTCTGATGTTTACATCTCCATCCTTATTGTCGTAGAGCAGATTTTATTCATCCTTCTGTGTGTATTGTTCAAATATTTATAAGTATATCATTGTTTACCAGTTATATCTTCAATAAATGTTGTGTTCTCCTTCCACCTTCAGTTTATCTCCTCCTCTTATGTTATTTTTCCAGCCTTATGATGGGTTGGGCCCAGTTATTCTATCTTCTTCAAGAACAGAAAATGCTATTAAAGAACAATTTAGCTTTTTGACCAGAGAGTCATGTGCCAAAAGTATGTTTAGCTTTTTAAGATTGTGGACAGTGTCAAAAACACTCCTGTACAGTACTGGAGAGAGACTGGTAGGTTGACGGTATGTACAGTATCTGGATTTTGAAAAGGCTTTTGATTTAGTGCCTCATAAAAGACTTATTTGGAATGTAGACAACAGTGGAGTTAAGGAACTGATCCTAAAGTAGAAATGGATGATACATCATTAGTTAGATTCAGTCCTCTAGAAACACAGTCTGGTAATTACAGGTAGGTAATTACTTACACATTACTCACTCATATTCTTATTTAGTTTATAGCTCTAGTATTCACAATGTATTAATTTCCACATTCTTTTCAACTACTTATTTTCTTTCTCAATTTTTTTTCTTCATACTTTCATTGTATTTCCTTCATCACATCTTTCTTCACTTTCATGGTTTCTTATTACAGTATAAACTTTGTACATGAACATTACAGGGAATACATTCTTGCTCTCTGTAGACATTCATAAAATCAGTTAGATGGCATTAATTACTGTATAGTGCTGTAATGTAGTTTGCAGTCTCTCCATATACATTGTTTTCCAAGATATTTTTATTTTTGTCCTACTTGCTTGCTTTGATATTCATAAATTGCTTTAATGAGAAACAGCCTGCTTTATAAATATGACCTGTACTCTGTTGTTATTCCTATGTTTCATGTTTGTCAGGGAAGATCACCAAGTGTGGGAAATGTTTACTGCCGTATCCCAATAAAGCCGTGGTTAGGTACGGTTAGGGTCTGTTACAACTCATGAAACTTTATTAACTTGTCCTAACCTTACCTAATGTGAATCAGCTTTTGTTCAGTTTAGAATATGTTGTGCTGTATAAAGCTAATATTACACAAAAGTATATTGACTTTAATAAATACATTTGGCCGGGTTGCAATTATAATTTGATGGTTTTTCTGTAACAAGTGGCATCATGTGGTTTAAGCCAGAGAGGAATACAAAGGCATAACTCATCAGCCATCATTTATGAACTAATTAACTTAAAGCAAGACCAGGATATGTGACCACATTTGGAGCCACATTCATTTTTTCCTAATTTCATATTCAAAGGATCTTGTTTGAAGTTTCCTGTTAGTAGGAGTACACATGTGACCTCAGCAGCTTTAGCTAATGCATAGTAAATTTTCCCACACTTTGATGTCCCTCTGTTTGCCTTTACTCTTGAACCCCATGTACTATAGTTTCAAGTCATGGCCAGACCTGCAGGGTGTTAGTCACTATACATACTGTACTGTAGAAATGAGGGTTGACTCTATTTTATATCATTGTGATTTACTAATGTTCACTAAAATGTAATTGGGGTGATTAATGCAAGTTGTACACATCTTTAATTTTGTAATACTCTGGAAATAGCTGTGGTTTAAATGACCACTGCAGAGTATGAAAAATACTGTGCATAGTTATGATGTGACCATATGTGGGTGTAGTATTGTGGTGGTGCAACTTCCTAAATTTAATTTTAACTCCTAAAGTATAAAAAAGGCTGTTATTGTTTATTGCCTTATGCCTCCATGTTTCTGCTTCTTACTTCACACTCCTATCGGTCATATTTTTTAGTTAAGTGCTACTGCTCTATCCTACACAATGAGTCACTGGATCCACAAGGGAGTGCTGCCTTGTACTGGAAATGCATTTATGAATGAAAAATGTACTAATTTTATTAACTATTGAAATAATAAGTCAGTATTGTGTGGAGGAAGGTATTGTATATCTGTACTACTGTATAGTTGACTAGTGACCCTGCAGGATGGTCTACACTTTTAGCATTTATAGACATTTGCTCCATTTTACTTTCTGTCTGGATTGTGTTGTTATTTTTGTATGTGTTGTTATTGTGATGCCCACACAGGACATTTTTGCCACCACCACTTCCACTACCACCACCTCCTCAGTCACCGTAGGTACTATGTGTGTGTGTGTGCGAGCGTGCAAGAGAGGAGTGTGTGGATATGTAGAATGCTGAATTGTTAGGAATGCAAAGGTGTTTAAAGTACGTAAGCTTGAATTGCGTGGATGGTAGCGTACATAGGTGTATTGAGTGTGTATTGTTTGTTGGGATGGGTCAAGGATATGGCTGTTTAGAATGTGTGAAGTGCATGGTTATGTTTAGTGTCAGGGTGTATGCAGTGTGTGGTTGTGTGTGTGGCTTATGTGGGAGCATAAAGTGTGAACAATGAGTGGGTGGTAAAGTGCATTTGGAGTGAGTGCATGTGTGGAGTGAATGTGTGTGTATATGTGGATTGCATGGGTGTGTTGAGTGAGTGTGTGTATAAGTGGTGGGCGTGGAGTGTGTGTGTGTGTGTGTGTGTGTGTGTGGAGGGAGTGTGTTTGTGTGTGTGTATGCGGGTGTGTGGAGTGCATGGATGGGTGGTGGAGTGTGTGTGTGGGTGTGTGTGCCTCTAACAGCGCGTGTGTTTGGTCCGCAGATGCTGTGATGAGGTTCTGAGGGCTGGCTTGAGGGTAAGAGGCCGGCACCAGTGAGTATCCCCCCACTCACTCACTCACTCACTCACTCACACCCCATCCATCACCCTCCCTCTTACTTCACAACCTTTGCTGACTCTGAGAAATATTGAACATTCTTTGCTCTCTTTTTTTCTCTTTCTCTCAACAGACTAACACAATCTTATTTACGCACTTGTTAAAGGGAGAGTCAGTTGTTTGTGACATGGAGGGCTGCTGATTCCTCCAAACTATACCATGAAATGCATCCCCCATTACTGCACTGTAATGGGATTGAGGTTGTGTGTTTCTAGGCATAGTTTGGAAGGATCAGTAGCTCTCCAATTTACCAACAAGTAAGTCTCCCTTTCAGTTGCTGGCTAACATATCCTTTGTTAACTCAACTAACAACAGGCTACCAAAACAGATACAGGTGCTGGAAATAGAACTTAATCACGGGATGCTTAATCATATAAATATTTGACCAGGATCTACACTCTTACTTAGAAACTCTCATCTAACAACATACAGTATCCAGTTTTCCGGCATACAAAATTCAGTTAACTGCTTTTGTAATTGCTTTAGTAAATTGCCCCTAAGTTGTACTTAATAACAGTATGTGTCTCTTCATTTTTAGAAACGTTTGCTTTACATATGAGTGCCATGAAGATTTTGAGGCTATGTGTCTACAGATTGAAGTTTTAAGTTTTCCACAGCTTGTTCAGTTCTTCACCATTAATTTTTCCATGCCCCCCCCCCTTTTTTTTTTTTCTTTTTTTTAACTTGAAACTTAAAATGGTTTCACATCATGTGGGCTGATAATTTTTTCGCTGAAAGGTGAAATGATCTTGCTGAAGTGGATTATTGTGAGACGCGGATGTTGCCTCTTACAATTGTTATGAATATTGAAACACAATGGATTTATGTAGCATGAATATATACAGACACATGGGCTACATTATCATACAGTTGGTCAGACATGAAACTGGTACATACACTCTGATAAATGTGTGAGTATGGGAATCTAAATTGATTATTAATTTTATACACAGTTAATAGATTTTCTAAAGTTTATTTATTACTCTCTGCTCTCTGCATAGTGGATGCCTATATGAGTCACCAATTACAAAATGTAAGAGCTTGGAACATCTTAACAAAAATATATATATAATATAAAATATATATATATAAAAATAAATATAAAAATAGCACCTAAAAAAAAAAAATATATATATATATATATATATAAAATAGCACCAGTTGTATTGTGGCTGGTGAGTGGTAAAATCTTGTACACTCTGGGAGACCTTAGACCAAGGGTACAGTATATAATTTTGATCCTGGTCAGGATTTGGGTCTTGTGTTATACTATACTGTATTTATTATAAGTGGGGAGGTTTTTTTTTTTTTTTTTTTTTTTTTTTTTTTTTTTTTTTTTTTTTTTTTTTTTTTTTGTGAATACTGTACCTTGAAACTATTCCTACATTCTCATACATTTATAAAGGTGTACCTCTTTATTTCCTGGCCATCTGTATGTAGAGGTTTGTACACATACACTCACACATTATATACATTCCTAATTTCATTTTCATCACAGCTATTTTCTCTCTGTCTCATTTTTTATTATATTTTCATTGCAACTAAACCATTGATTCTAGTTTGCCACAGCTTTTACATTCCAGTGTGGTGCATGTTAATTTAATGTTTTGTCACTTTTTGTATATATTTTTTTGTAGCCTAATTCCTTGCTGTAGATTTTTGTATATATTTTCAGTATACATTACAGTATTCATGGTTCATTACTGTATAATTCGTTGATTTATTGTTTTGTAGTTACATACTGTAGTATGTCTCACGGTTAATTGATTATACTACTGTACAGACCAACTTGATATTTGGAAAAGATAATGGTTTGAAATTCAGTATTGTACAGTTGGCCAGAGTGTAGTAAATAGTATTGTAAATCTCAGATTCTCGTTTGGGAGACGAGTAATACTGGCATGAACAGAAGAGAGAAATAGTAAAGAATAATAAGCATTTTGATTTCTCCCTATATTTATTTATTCTATATTCTGGCATGGTTATCAGACTATATCTCCCAAACATGAACTATAAGGTGTATACTTCATCCTTTATCTGACTTTACACATAACTTGATCACTCCTATTTGATTCCATCATGTAGAAAATTAAATTTGACAAGTTTTGAGTATTTTCATGGAAATGGAAATGACAGCGACTGTAAATAATGTATGGTGCTGTACAGTATTTATTTGAACTGAGGATTTTTTTTTATATTTATTGATTTTTTTTATTGATATGGTATGTCATTTGCCAATTGGTAACTGTAAACATAGGATAAGACTCATTATTGTATACTTTTCAATGATTGTTTATTGTTGGTTATAGTAAGGAACATCATTTTTTACTTCAGATCATTTGAATTTAATTATCTAAGATATTTAATGCTTTCTATTTCTCGACTCCTCACTTTATATCCTTGACTGGAGTTGCTTATTATGTTTTCTTGTATAACTAACTCTTGTGTTGATATTGACAGAGGTGGAAGGTGGTGAGTGCTCAGGGTTGGCACAGAACCTCCCAGTACACCACCCCACAGGTTCCCGACCCAAGCCCGGCCTTCCCAACTTGATCGCCAAGCAGCGTTCGTTCCGGTGCAAGTTGGCTAACAAGAGCAAGTAGCACGGGGAGGGGGAGAGGAGGCCCCTTCCCCTATGTGCTATCATCTCCGCAGCTGCAGCGGCGGACAAGCCGAAATCTTCTGAGATCTTCCATTCCTCCCAGGCGCTGCGTGAAGTATTGCTGCGGAGATACTGCTGTAAATAGACAGAGATGCTGTGATGGTGGTGATGCATGTTAACTACACAGTCTTGATAATTACTGCATTGGAAAAGGAAAATAACCAATATGGAAAATCAGTTATGATGGAATTACAGATGTACAGTATATTAACTTACAGACAAGATTCTTGATAGGTTGAAAATGTAATGGTATGTGAGAAATATTATGTTCATTGGACTGGACAAAAGATATGATTATGGAGACTTATACTGTAAATAAAGTGACAATATTTTAGCAAAGACAGTGAATGTATTGTAAAAAAAAATAAAAACTGTACAGTGTATTGAGTTGACAGCAGTTGGATACACACGATGGTAGAAGTGCAGACCGGATAGAAACTCATTAATAATTTGCTCATCACTTTCGGTGCGAGGAGCTTTACCAGGGGTTGTGAGGCTCAAGTGTTGGGAGGGGTGTATAGCGGGTGGAGTGAGTGAGTGAAAGCGGTGTAGCCAGTGAGGTGGACCCCAACATACTCCACGCTGGCTTGGGGTAATGTGATAATTTCTTCATTCATGGCCAAAGGTATACTAGATGATAAGTAAATCTAGTTTATATAAGTTATTTTGTGTGTGTTTAAAGCCTCCAGAAGTAGGAGGTTGAGACTGTCAGGTTCAATGTGATGGGTATAAACTTTCTCCTGGTGAGAGGAAGGGCTGCATCTGTGTACTGGGTACATGAGTTCTGTAAATATTGCTTGCAGCTAAAGAAACTATCTGCCTACTTTTGAGATGTAACTACATGTGACCTGTTGGTTGTTGTGGTGGTGCGAGTTGGGTGACACTCCAGCCTCGCCCTCACCACTGTGTAAAATCAGTTACAGCACGACAACAATCAGTATTCTATTTTTTTGTCAGATAAGTGAAGTTTTATATTATAATGAGTGTTTGTGGAGCAAAAACAGTGAGAAAGAGTGAGTGAATGAATGTAAGAATAATTATGTTTGTTGAGATATTATATAGTGACTAAGGATTTAATGGCTGAGTTGAGTTTATGGAATGCTGTTGCCTTTTTGTGTGTGCCCTTATGTGTGAGGGCATTTCAGTGTGCAATGTGTGTGTGTGTGTTTGTGCATGCATGGGTAAAAGCAACAGATTAGAGATTATCTAGCGACAGAAACTCGACTGATGATTTTGAGACATGTTAGAGCTTTCAGTGTCTACAGAGTAGCTGGCTACTGAGATGTTTGCAGCATGAATATCCTACCGATTCAGCACAAAGCTGGCCAACCATGGCATTAATATGTTCAACCTATTTATTTCCTACATATTATACAGTACTGTAGGACTCCTTTCCAGATTATATAAGGAAAGTTTTAAAGGTTTAGGTGGTTGGAGGAATGAGCCAATGGGCACAATATCTTTTTATAAATGAAGGCTCACGCTCCTAAAATATTTAATGAACACAAACTTAGAAATAAAAGATATGGTGGTACAGTATGAACTAAAATATGTCTAATTCACTTCAGTTGGTTATGAAGTTTGAAGTATGATTCATGGAACAGATTCTTTGTGTGACCAAACTACATACAGTTGGCACTTACAATCCAAAATAATATTCCATAACATTAAGTTAACCTCTACATTTGAAGAATGTATGTATTGAATTACTGTATCATGAAAACAAAAACAAAGCACCAGATCCTGCAGAGGCAAGTTGACATGCTTAGTAATCAGTCAGATAATATTACTGTCCCAATAATATATTGCTTGTTTATGAGGGATATAGTAATTAATTTTTCCACACTACAAAGGCAATGTGATAACAAAACATAAACAAACAACTCAGCTGACATACAAAGTATAAAGCAGTTACCTACGTGAAATAGTGTTTAAAGAATAATTACATACAAAGGGTAGTAATTATTGTGTTTTAAGAATGATTACAAATGGTAGTACAGTAATGGCCTACCACACTGCACCTCAATATATTGCCAATGGTACAGAGTGAGAGTATATGTGTTTGTGCCTGTGTGTATGCATGTGTGTGTGTATTGTTGGTAAGAGCATAAGGTTCCTCCCATAACTAGCAAATTCTTGTTCCTTCACATAGCATTTCTATACAAGGATGTTCATACTTAATTATACAGTATAATATTTTTCAATTTACCAGTCAATGCATATTCTGAAAAAGGACAAGATCAATTTACTTTTTTTTTTTTTTTTTTTTTTTTTTTCTAAGAGTTATGCCTTTTGACTCACAGTTGTTGAATTTGTGGTTTTCGTTTTGCAAGTTTACAAGTACTTTTTTGAGCATTAGAACTGATAGTGATTTTTTTTTACATGAAAACCTCACTATTCTTTCTGATTCCTCCTGCGAGTTCCCACAGACATTAGGAATACACATTGTCATTTATTGAAATATGCTTAATTGGTATCTGATTAAAGTGACTGGAACACCTCTGTAGAATAAAAAAAAAGAGTACAGCATTCCCTCGATATAATATAAATGAATTTAGCACTATCCTTATAACAAAGGTTCAGTATATAGCTTAGTCTGTATGGTAATGAATAACAACAGAAGACTGGGAAAACATTTGGTGGTCTTCAATGAGTGACTGAGTGTATAATGAAGTGGTGGATACAAGTATTTATTCATTGTATATCGAGGGCATATTGTATTTTGTTATGAAAGTTGTTAAAGTCACACGGACCTGTAATTATACGATTGGAACCAGCGGCTGAGTAAATTTTCTCCTGCGTAGAATATCGTAGCGCTTAGATGAGGTACTGTAGGTTGTATACGCACCACTGATGACAGAGTAACTAGGAACCCAAGAGAAACAAACAAAAGAGACAGGTAAGTCACTTATGCCGTTATGATGTCGACTCTTTATTTCGTTTTGCCGTTGTTTAGGTCCTGGTGCTCCTCCTGATTTATTTATCCAATGTTTTGTAATACCGTACTTTATTATGGTACCAAATACCCCACATTGTCTGGTACTGTACTTGATTATTTTTGCATTGTTGTGTTGTGTTTTATTCTATTGTGTCGTTGTATTGTATCGTCTTGTTTTATTTGTCTATTGTTTTGTAATATCATCATACCAAATACAGTGTACACCATATGGTCTGGTGCTGTACTTGATTAGTTTTACATTGTTGTATTGTATTGTATCGTGTTATACAGTATTAAGTTTGTTGGAAAAAATGTACAAGTACTGTATTATTTTTTTATCTATTTCATATAATCAGTGACCAGTTTGAACACCAAAATGGCAAAAGTGATGATTGTTAGTTTCTTGGGTCTCTAGATACTGTAATTCAGATCCACACATACACACACACACCAGGCTGAGCACTTCAACCACATAAGGGGAGAACCTCTTTTTGTTATATTGGAGGGTTACTGATTCCTCCAAACTGTCCCAGGAAACAAATCACCTTAGGGTAACTATTGTGGGATCTGTTGTTTTGTGACATTGTTTGGAGGATTCAGTAGCCCTCCAACTTAATAAAAGCAGGTTCTTCCCTTAATAGCCTTAGCATCTTGGTGGAAATTTAAAATGAATCCAAATATCTAGGTGTGGTCATTCCTGCAAGAGCTCTACCATAGTGCAATAATTTTTAACCAGCCAAGAATTAATTCCTTTGCCTGGTTAGTAAGTATAAAGCAGATCAATATAAATTTGCACAAACTGTTCACGCACAATTATTATATTTATCTACAAATTATAATATACATTGGCATCTACTTAAAACATGTATAAAAGGTCTAAACTTAGGTGGAAGTAAATTGGTGTATTTTTTTTTTTTTTTCAGATTAAAGAACATAACATTGTAGTAAAAAGCATCTTACCTGCATCAAAGGGGTTGATTGATTTTAGAAGTCAAGTCAAGGTTGTATCTACCATAGCCTAAGTATGTTATGGGGGTATAGTACACTCTTGGTACATTGATGTGCCTTGATTCCTCCAAAGTATGTCAGGTAACGGGACCAATGAATAATTAAAATGGTGTCTCGTTGCTTGGAAAAGTTTGGAAGAATCTGATGCTCCAGATCTACCACCACCATCAACAATATTGTACTCTATACCCCTTTAATATGAAACTGAAACAATATAGGACAGAAAATCTACTCCTAACAACGATTACCATTGTTATTATTATTATTATTATTATTTGCGAATTTTAGGGGAGAACCTATTATTGGTAAAGTTGAGGGCTACTCATTACTCCAAACTATGTCATGAAACAGATTCCCTATTAGTAACATTGAGGGAATTTGTATGGTGGAATAGCTTGGAGGAATTGGCACCCCTCCAATTTACTATAAACAAAACTAATTTGTTCTCCCCTCAAATATATTGGATGGATGATAAAACAAAATTGAGGAATAATTTTGTCCTACACCAAATTCAATTAATTAAAGACTTGGCAAGTGAATTATGTGGCACAGTGTATTTTCCCATTTGATTGATATGCAGTGTAAGGTACTAGTAAAATTCACCTTGGAGGATGATATTAAGTACTTTGTGTTGTACAATATAGGTATATAGTGTTGTTTCAGTTTGACAATGATGGTCTCTCTTCCTCTTATTTATATTAATGTATGTTCCTAAAGATGTGATTAAAGATCCCTTGAGAGTGAGAATAGAAGGGGTTAACATACTGTAATATCTTGCCCTTCCACTGACTGAAAACAAACAAACAAGGCCCTTATTGTTTGTTTACAGTACAGTGAATCAATAAGTAGGTAAGGGACATTGATAGAATAGGACATTGGGTTGTAGTCCAAGTATTTTTGTACACAAAATTCATGTTGCCTGTACTATTTTTTTCTCGGCAAGGATTTTGAAAATTATTCTGATTACTGTATTCCAAAGATACATGACCTGTAGCAGAGGTAACAACAGGACTTTAATGCACAATAATATTCTACAGTGGCTGCCAAATGCTTTGGTGGTCCCATTCCAAAGTTTATATTCTGGTTGTAATGGAAAAAATATGTAATCTGGCTACTCTAACTTGTTATATGATCTCTGAATTATATTTTAGTAAAATCGGTCAGTCATTTCTTTGTCAAATACAGAAATAGCTGTTTCCTGTCTTCGCTGCACATCTGATGAGGCACTGGCTGATTCGGATGCCCTTATAGAGTTAATAATTCATTCCCTGTGAGCAACATGAAGAATTTTTGAATGAATAACAAAAGTATTACCGAATTATTGAGGCCACCATGACATTTGGCAACCACTGTACATAGGAAGTGGAATGTGGAAGTTTATTTCATACCTATTTTTTTCCCATTAAGTTGTTGGTGTGGGTATTGGAAACTTTTATATTTTACCATACATTTAGGGGCACCACTATAAATGTACTAACAGAGCATTACTGTAATACATACGCTTTTATTCATGACTGTTGATGGTTGTCAGTGAGAAGTATGTGAGAATATTTTTTACTTGATTTGTGAGTCAGTGTGATGCTTTCCCCAGTAGAGTGTGTAAAGCTGCATGAAATATGAATATAGTATTTGTATACTTGTTGAAGAAAGTGGTACTGTAAGTTTAGCATGTTTTGTTTGATCTGTCTCACTACCATAATATCAGGTTCCTAGATTCATCACACACATCATCTGCAGCACAACACATGGATGCACTATGTGTCGTCAGCCAAAAAAGAATCATTAAAAGTGTGGATAGAGTCTCAAGTTTTTATTTGTAAATATTAATAGTCAAGTACAGTACACCTCATCTATATAACTGTGTTTCCTCATTCAAAGTTACTACTTAGTGATACTTTTTTGGACGACTGGAAGACGTTTAAGTACTGTACTGTGAGGCTGGATTTTTTTATAAGACATTACGTTGGCAGGTTACTCAGATGATTGTAAGGCTTTTAAGGAGGGAGTTTTTTTTTTGGTAAATTGGAGGGTTACTGATTGCTCCAAACTGTTCCAGGAAACAAACAACCTTAATGTTACTAATAGGGGATCTGTTTTGTGGCATACTTTGGAGAATTCAGAGACCTTTCAATTCACCAGAAAGAGAATTTTCCTTATCATGGGAGACTGTGTCGATCATGAACTGTCCTGAGTGTATGCAAGTTGTGAAATGTGCAAACAGCTGAGAGGAAGAAGAGTGAAGCATAGAAGACCAGATAAAGTTGCAATCCATAATTTCTAGAGAATCCAGGAAGTTATTGATGAAGTGGAGAAAGTATAAGCAAGCTATTATTTATTTATTTGTTTTGTTTTTCTGGTTACTTTGATTTACACTAGTGAAACACGAGTCCTTCGTCCTGTATTAGTTGGTACGTGAACGATGGCCAGAGTAAGTAAACTTTTGTGCTGGAAGGAAGGCTAAAGAAAGTACAGTAAACTACAGTATTGTGCTTAAAGGATATGGCTAAAGTTACCTCCACTTTATCCATCCAAGATAGACTAGAAAAAATGGGTTGTGACAGGTTGTGTCTTATTGTGCCGAGATCAGTGTTTATTTTTTCGTCTCGTGGTGTTCAGCTATATGTGAAAGAAGTGGGTATGACCGATTTGTTTTACTTTGTCTTTCTTGTTTGTTATTGGAGATTAGATTACTGATGATGATGGTGGCATGTTGATGTAGAAGGAAGGAAAATTAATGACATTGAGGTCTTGCCTGTGTGTGTGTGTATGTGTGTGTGTCTGATGTGATGGTTTAGCAGTGCAGAGTGATGTTTTTATTTTACGTAAAGTACTCCTCATGAATAAATATATCTTGAAAGGTAATTGTTGTGTTATATTGTGATTATATAATGAGCTTTTAATGCTAGAATATTTTTTATACAGTACAGGTATGAATTAGGGATAAAATGGTAACTACATAACATTTTAGGACTTCTCTCTTAATTGCACTGTGAGATTGAAGCTCGATATGATGAAAAAAAAAATCAACACCAGCTTTTGGCATCCAAGAGTTGAGTGTTGATCTGTTTTCCACATAAGAAGACAGTATGGATTCCAGACTTGTGATGCAGGGTTAATGCAAGCTCATGTGATGCTCTCTATCCATTGACTGTATTGACATTGGGAAGTTTGCCATCTGGTGTAGCAGACGACACTTTGAAAATTACAATAAAATGGAAATGAATTCATCTTTTGTTAATCCACATAGGTCATGTAGTTCTTACTCAGGTTATAAAAGGGCATTATCTTACTACACCAGGTTTAGTATTATTTTTAAACTTGGTCCATCAACGTGCCATGTGAGAATATTACTATTACACCAATATTTGTCTCAAAACATTGACATACTTAAAGGTGGCTACTACTTGACATTGTGTTGAAATATTGACCTTACTGTTTATGTTTAGTTGTAACCAGTCTCTTGTCTGAACTATGGTTTTTATTAATCTCAAGTTTCTCCTGTGTTTGGTTAATGACCTCTTCATTATATCAATCTCCTTTTCATAATTTAACATTCCCAATTTTTGTGTAAATTGTGCTGAACATGCCAAGCTGTTCTTTCTTTACTATTATATGCTATATTTAAACTGTGTTACACCAATTGAGATAAAAAATGTTGGCATTATTTATGACGCACAACTCGTGCTTGATGCAAATTGTCCGTCGATATGCACTCATCCAAGCTCCTCCTCATTTAAAATGCCAAAGTCTGTCACCAGAGGAAACTGAATACAATGTCAATACAGTTAAGTGTGATTCACCCTTGATCTACGCGGCACACTTCTTACTTCACTGATGCCAATTATGTTTGTAAGAACTTTTATGGGAAATGAGATTGTAGTGATGTTTTCCAGCACATAAACTATCACTGTCCATTCTAATACTCCAAAAAGTACTTAATATATTAGTTTACATCAGGTATAGAAAAAACACTAAATTGGCAACTGTGTCCTTACCTGGCTGAGGAAGTAAAGTTGCAGATAAATGTTTTGATGCATCTAAGATCAATAGAGAGGAATGCCTGATAATTATTTTCATAGACTGTGCAGTACTATATTTACATTGATATTATTGTTTGCTATTGAGCTAAAAAATTTAATGTGTCTAAACTATAATATTTTGACTGTTTATTTAAAGGAGTTTGATGATGTTTAGTGTTGAAGTGAAGGTATCCAAAAAACATTTATATCAATATTTTTATTTTACTGTAGTACCAGGCAAAGCTTACTCAAAACAAGTTATCTCTATGTGATCAGGATTATTGTCTGCAACTAGACATCATGAGCCAAACTGTGTGCCACCTAACCTCTGTATATGCACTTTCAGTCATTTCAATAAAAAACTTTTAGGTATCTTTCTTCATACAAAAGTTTGTTAACACCACAATATTTTATTATGCCAATGATAGTTGTCATAGTTGGGTGTTAATGAATTGTCTAACTGCCCATGAATGTAGGTGGCTAAGACGTCATGATACAGGAGGCCCTCGATGTAAGATGAATAAATTTAGCACTATCCTTTTAACACAGACTCAGTAAAGCACTTAGTCTGTATGGTAATGAATAACAGAAGCCTGGAAATACATTTAGTGGTCTTCAATGAGTGACTGAGTGTATAATGAAATGATGGATACAAATATTTATTCATAGTATATCGAGGGTGTACAGTATTTGGTACTCGGATTAGCAGGAGCCGGTGTATTTGTGGTCACTGTATCATTATTGCAGCCAGAGTGTACCAAGGTTCCATGTGATGTTGTTCCTCTGATGTAAATGTTCCTCACCATTGTATGTAAGAATATCCATGGTGTTGGTACCGGTACAACGGCTGTGTAGTGCTTTTAGGGAGCCATTGTACCGGTACCATGCCATCGTCAGCACCATGCATGAGTGTTCTTGCATACGGCCCTCAGTCCTACTAGAGCACAAGACTGTCTGTGTTATGGGGGCTGGGCTGTCCCGGCTGTCTGATCTCTAGCATTTATTTTCTCTGGTCTCCATCCTCGGGTCAGATGTATGTATGTATGTATGTATGTATGAATTTATAACCTCCCAAAACGAACCAGACAACATAATGAAACATTAGTCTTGCCCCGAGAAAGGAGGAAAATGATGTGCTCGTGTGAGACCCATAAATTATGACAAGAGTGTATGAATGGAGCCAGCCTGGGTATATGTGACAATTAAGTGCTTCTTCTCTTTTCCTACTTACTTTACTCTGTGATCTTTTTCTTGCCTGGTTCCAACCTCTCGTTCCTGGTATTTAAATTTTATTTTAGCATTTCATGAGCCCACTGACAGCTCTTTTCATATTTGAATTCTAAAAAATTATAACTATGATGTGTCCTCGTCGCTTGAATATTATTGACATACATAATTGGAATTATTGAATACTAATTTTATAATTGTATATAAAACTAAGCAGTAATAAAAAACAGTGAAACTTTTAGTGTGTCATATTACATTGGATTATTTGTGTGACTGTGATCAGCTTCCCCTTTTGACTACAAGATGATAAGGGTCGCATTATTAAACTACTACTTCGAGGGAATGACGTTTTGTCGCTAAATTCGCATTGCAAAATACTGTAATAGGAACTGAAAGGTGAAGATTACTTTTCCTCTAAGCAGTAGTTTAAATGACCGCTACTATATTTTGTCTAGCGATCCTCTATTTTCTGCTTTACATCCCACATGATATGGGGGTATAATTTGCCTGTGAAGTTATGGGCAATGCTTTTCAGCTTTCAGGGTTTGAACTTGCTTGTACCCGAGTCGATCTCTTTCATCTTGATTATATTACCGTCCCTCCTTTCTTTCTCCTAGCTCCTTCATTAATTATGGTACAAGCTCGTCCTTCCCTTAACATATATATACAGTTGTCTTTCTTGCCATATACAGTATAATCATAATCTTTCCATCATCTCTCACTGTCATGCTTTTCCTCCATTTTTTCCTCCATGTTTGCTGTACGTCCTTCCTCTGTATCTCCTCTTTTGTGGTATATAAATTAAGTCTTTCTATCCTGTCAGTGTTCTCTATTCCTCCATTCCCATTCATTCATTCATTCATTCATTCGGAAACGTTGTTCGGGAGGATCCTATTACTATTACTGTATTGCAAATCTTTATCTCCTCTTTTGTGGTATATAAATTTAGTCTTTCTCTCCTATCACTGTTCTCTCTTCCTCCATCCATTCATTCATTCATTCATTCGGAAACTTGGTTCGAGCAGACCCTATTTTTGCAAACCTCTCCCACTTATTTAAAGTTTAGCGGTCTTTATTGCGAGAGGAGATAATCATTAATCGAACACCATATTGAAGTTTAATTAGCGGTTCTCAAGGGCTTATTATGATAACCACCCACCCCTCCCTCGTGTTGAACATTAATTTTTATTATATACTGTTGTTGGACTGGCCACCTGTTGTACTGTTGATTCTCCAGCACTATGACGTCACTGACCACGCCCACCCCTTCCTTAACCCACGTGGGAATTATACGCTGACATGTAGTTGTTGGCTCGTGTTTGCCTATGACGTCTTCTCGGATTGGTCCAGCCACTTTTATTCATTATAAATATAAGGTTTACTATTATATATTAACTGCAATAGGCAAACAGGAGCCAATTGTCTACATATACCGTACAGCAGTATATTATTAGCTACTTCAGTCTGTTAAATCAATATCCCTTCCTCTCCTTTTTTTTTAAATATTATTTCTCCTTGACACACATAACTGAATATTACACCTGCAAAAAATATCGCAATACATAATACTAGAATATTATTATGTTAGCCTCGCATGACATTCCCACTCGTTCAGGAATAATGATAAAAAATATATACAAATTTAACATAGGAGTTTGATTTTTTTTTCTTAATCTATTTAGGGCCTTCGTAATGAGAAATACACAGGAGTTTGATTATTTATTTAGGGACCTTGGCAGTGAAAAATATTATATGTTTTTAAAATAGGAGATTATTTATTCATTAGGGACCTTGGCGTAAGAATACATGACGTCACCACACCAGCTGTTCTCCCAATGTTGCCAAGTATCTAAATATTTTCCCTAGGCATGGGGAATTATAAGTATCAATAGGAAAATTATATATTGTTCAAGAGTAAATGGGGAAATTTCTACCAGACGAAATATCAAGAAGATGGTAAATGTACGACTATCTTCAAGAATAAATAGGGACTATGTGAGGTAAAAAAGGGAAATTCTGATGTTAAAGTTGAGGCAATAAGGAAAATTCTGAGGTTGAAGCTGATGATGTTGAAGCTGAGGTAAAAGAAAAAAGGAAATCTGGTGATGTTGAAGCCGAGGTAAAAAAAAAAGGAAATTCTGATGATGTTGAAGCCGAGGTAAAAAAAAAAAAGGAAATTCTGATGATGTTGAAGCCGAGGTAAAAAAAAAAAAAGGAAATTCTGATGATGTTGAAGCCGAGGTAAAAAAAAAAAAGGAAATTCTGATGATGTTGAAGCCGAGGTAAAAAAAAAAAAAGGAAATTCTGATGATGTTGAAGCCGAGGTAAAAAAAAAAAATAGGAAATTCTGATAATGTTGAAGCCGAGGTAAAAAAAAAAGAAGGAAATTCTGATGATGTTGAAGCCGAGGTAAAAAGAAAAAGATGGAAATTCTGATGATATTGAAGCTGGGGAAATTTCGTCAATGAGACCTGGCAACACTGACTAAATGAAAAAACCCATATCTGGCAACACTGTTCAGATTCCCAATGGCCGAGTGTTGTTGTTGTTGGTTGGTGCTAAAAATAGACGCCGTATTTACAGTAAGTGAGCAATTGCAGAGAGGTGTGTGCAATGCCCTCACCTGTAGGAGTATATGGTGGGTGGAGAGGCGTAAATAGAATAAATAATGGCCTAAATAAATCATAAATAATGGCGTAAATAAGAATAATGGCGTAATGTTGATAGTAGTGCTTGGAATATTATTATTATTATTGATATTATTATTATTATTATTACCGGTACGATGGCTCCATAGACAAACAACACATCCGTCGTACAGTTCTACACCATCGTATACACCATGGATGTTCTTGAATAAGCAACCACAGTAGCCAATATTAATAAATGTCAAAATGTATTAATAAGGAGATGTCAAAATGTATTGATAATGTATGACTACGTAATATTCTGTAAGCAAACAATAGGAAATGCAAAAATGTATTAATAACGTATAAATGTGTAATATTCTGTAAATAATCAAACTAAAGGAAATGCCAAAATGTAATAATAATGTATGACTGCGTAATATTCTGTAATTAAGCAAACTAACTAAAGGAAATGCCAAAATGTATTAGTAATGTATGGCTACGTAATATTCTGTAATTGAGCAAACAAAGCCATATGTCTCATTATGATTTATTTGGATATCATCAAAACCAAGTTCATTTTTATGGTAGAATTACATGTCTTTTTTAATGACGACTTAATTATAATACTAAAAAATTAATATAATGTACACTGAAATATACAATTATCACAGTACTCATTTATACAGTAATCGGTTACTCGAAAGTATATAAATTTGATTACAAACGTTTTCAACCAGTAATAATTAAAGTAATCTATTACGCCCATCACTATTATAGTTTCAGAAGGCGTAACACATGAGAGAGAGAGAGTGGTAAATCATAATTGTGGGTCATTCAAGAACCTTTGTGGTGCATACGTACGATGGCTTGGTACCGATACGACGGCTCCATAGACAAACAATTGAGCCATCGTACCGATACCACACCATCGTATGCACCACAGATGTTCTTGAATATTATTATGTCCGTGTATTTCAAGGATGGTCACAATAACGAGGTTTTGTACCGTAGTGTTGTTGTTGTTGTTTACAGTGACACGTGAACAAACCATCATTAATTAACAACAACACGAACATTTTATAATTATTCGCGTGTCAGAGGGTGTAGAGAGAGAAAAAAAATGAGAAAGAGAGAGAGAGAGAGGTATATCAATGTATTTCATGGGGGTCACAATAACGAGGTTTGTACCGTAGTGTTTACAGTGACACGTGACCGCCATGTCCGTCCGTCCGTCCTTCCGCGACAGCAATTAGTCCCAAAACATTGACAAAATATTATTAATTAGAAGAGAAAACATTCCAATTGACACGTGATTCATTAGAACAAAAACATTCATTATAGCACAGGTCTAGAAAGGGCAAAAATAACACTGACAAAAGGCCATAAACACAGAGATTAATTAATTCTAAGGAAATTCTGGTAATTTTTTTTCTGAGATACATTCAATATTAATTACGCATTTTTAGATACAACTCGACCGTGGATACAACAATATTATGTATGTATGTTAATTATCTGCATTCATGGTAGAAGCTGTGTTTTACTATTATGGTAATGAAAATGTGACAAGTCTGTATATTACAATGATGGGTTAATGACAGTTTTTCCGTCATTACCAGTGCTTCTAAATCAAGTTAGTGAAGATTATGCACGCATTATCTATCATTCAAATGTTGCATGATAACAATTAATGATAAGATTGGGAGATTGGTGACACTCATTGCAATAGGTTATCAGTGACGGGGGGTCGAAGGCAAAAGGTTCTCAAATAAATTCTACCACTATATGGACCATTCTGAAAAGACGAAGTAATTAATTTTTCCTGTGGTATTTTCGAGATATGACCCCGCCCCCTCCCCCTCCTCTTCCTCTTCCCCTCCAACCGCAAAACTCGTGAGACTGAAGGAAGCAAAAGCAATTAAATTCGATGATGTTTTGCGTTGGATGTTTACTGAAGGGGTTGGGAAGATTGTATTGCATGTGTGGGAGATAATATTATACAGTGGTGATGAATCTGGAGCAACTGATACCACCAAACTATTCCAAGCAGCAATTACAAACCACTATTATTTTTTGTTAATCTGGTCCTGGCTGTGTTGTCCAGGCATACTTTGCAGGAATCAACGTGCTTTAATGTACCTAAAGTATAGCCTACTATCCCCATAATCTTGCTGAGATGAAACCCTAGAGAGAGATGTAGGTAAAGGTTAGACAGAGTAAATTTCCGTCAGCTGTATATCCCCTCCAGTAGTAAGAAAGATGATGATGATGATGATGATACCCACTCGTTATTATGTGAGCCACAAGAATGTTACGATTGTATGTACCTTAAGGGAAGACTGTCTAGAGCTTCTTGGTGAATTTAGAGAGCTACTGATTACTTCCAAACTATGCCAGGAAACAGACCATCTTCATTTCGAGACATAGTTTGGAGGAATCGAGTCAGTAGCCCTCTCCAGTTTACCAAGAAGAATTAGAAGATAACTATAGTATCCCCTTAACTGCCTGTCATCCCCTCACCACTACCACTCATCACTCCCTCCACTAACCTCACTCCCAATCACTCCCTCCACTAACCTCACTCCCAATCACTCCCTCCACTAACCTCACTCCCAATCACTCCCTCCACTAACCTCACTCCCAATCACTCCCTCTGCAACCCTCACCAACCCCCCCACTCCCTCTGCAACCCCCACCACTCCCTCTGCAACCCTCACCAACCCTCACCCTCCCTCTGCAACCCTCACCAACCCCCCCACTCCCTCTGCAACCCTCACCAACCACTCCCTCCACCAACCCCACTCCCTCTGCAACCCTCATCAACACCCTCCCCACTCCCTCTTTTCCTTTCAAGCTACATGCATCGAACAAGGAAAGTCTCAAGGGACAAGAGAGAGAGAGAGAGGGAGGGGAGGGGATAGAATTTTGCACCGTAATTTTCCTTCTACCGTCTCTTCCTATACTCTATATTTGGGATGCGTTTTGTGTGCTTGCAACGAGAGACGCCTTCACACACACGAGTCCCACAGTTAAGTCACACTACACATATAACATTATTTTCTCTTCTCATTTTTCTGTGCTTTTTGATTTGTAGTTGAATATTTTCGTGGTGGTGTAGTGTAGCTTGTTGTTTCAGTTTCAATATTTCTTTTTCAACACACGGCAGTCGATTTGTTTTAAGTGGAGATGCTCTTGTTGGTGAATTGGAAGGTCTGTCTGTCTGTGTATTCCTCCAAACTATGCCACGAAACAGATCCCCTACTAGTACCATTGAGGGTGTCTGTCTGTTGTCTGCTATAGTATGGATGAATCAGTCAGTAGCCTTCCAATTTGACAACAAGAGATTCTCCCCTTAACGCATTTGTGGTTGATTGGAATGAGAAGAGTTGCTGTATTCCCTTCCCTACCTTGACCACTACCCAACCCCTTATTTTTTTTTTTTTTTTTTTTTTTTTTTTTTTAGACCTTATTAGACATTTTCACTCTGTAACGACGGACGTGATTGGACACTGATTCCACATTATATAATTAGTTTGGTCGAGGGGTAGGTAGGGTAGTGAGGTAAGAAAAGAGATACAACAACTTCTTTCCACAACTGCATGTATGTAGCTCTCCGGGAAGACTAATTTGTAGTCCTCGTACGTGTTTTTAAAGGTAGTGTTTATGATAGTTTATGCTGGAAGACAGGGAGACAGAGAGGTTATAGTGATGGATGGAGACACACAGAGTAAGGTTAGGTTTTATGGAGTACTGTGCTACCCAATACTGGAAGGGAAGGCAGGAAGACCGAGAACAAAATAATGATGGATGGAGAGACACAAAGAAAGATAATTAATATACCGGTATGTATAGAGTACGTAGCAGTGTAAGTTAATTAAGATAGGGAAATGAATAATAGATGAAAAACTAATGCTTATTGAAGGAAGGGAATGGGACGGAGGGGAATAAGCAAGGAAAGTGATATTAGGAAATTATTATGAGGAATGAAGGGAGGATGAATTATTATTATTATTATTATTATTATTATTATTATTATTACGAATGAATAAGAAAGATGGATAGGATGAGTGAATGAAAAGGGACGAATGAAAGAAGCAAGTGAAGAGGGGCTATGAGGAATTAATATGAATGATAATATAATATAATGATGTTTCTAAGACCGATGGTGTAAAATATTGATGTTTGTGACAAATATTTTTTTGGGAGCATTATAGTACTGAAAACAAAAATACGAGTATATTGTACAGGTCAAACGTGTATCATTATTATTATTATTATTATTATTATTATTAAGGAGTTTACCCAGCTCATTGAGTGGCTTTCCCCTCCTTTCGGTAATAATAATAATAATAATAATAATAATAATAATTAGTGTCCAAAGGTGAAGACTTTGGAAGGGTGAGCGGAGTTGAAATTGGTCACTGATGATTAAAGTCTCAACGGAAATATTCTCCTTTTAATCATTTGGTTATGTTTCTTTATTGGAAGAAATTACAATTTGATTCTACTTCTTTCTTTCATTGATTAGTTAGATGATGATATCTGGTATGCATGGTCTAGGTCCTAGGAGGAGTTAAGTTCAGACTTTTTCTAATATCTGGGGCACAGCAGGAACTAAGGTTGACCACCAGGCTAGTTCTAAATAGATTTAAAACCTTCCCTAATACTGTATGAAACTTCCCTCAAAGTTTGGTAATGGTATGTGGTATGGTGGTGGAGGAGGAGTTAGGTTTGGACCACGAGGAGGAATTAGTAGGTTCGACTGTGGTTCTGACAATACAAATGGCAGACAACTTAAAACACCAACAAAAATAAAAGAATATATTGTCTGCTGCTTATTTTCCAACTCCATATACTAGTTTTGTGAAGAGTGTAATACAGTGGACCAAGCTACAATATAATACAGTGTAGCCAAGTTGACTCATTGTAGCCAAGTGTCCACGTGTTGTAGGTAAAGGTGGTATCTGGCAACTCAATCACTCCTTTCTCTCCTTTCAGTAATAGTGATTTAGTAAACACCAATAAGGCCAGAATTCTGTATTATAGCTTGCTGTCTCACATCTCTATTACCTTCTTCTGGCGCTATATGACCTCGCTGTAGCACCATTGACTCAAAATGTGTTTGTGTGTGTGTGTGTGTGTGTGAAGTTAGAATTGATGCACATATGATTGTTGATGTATGTCTGAGTTATGTGTATGTATGTGTATGTGTATTTATTTATTTATTTATATATATGCATTGTTTACAGTTTTTACACAACGGAACTATTTCTCTGTTATCGTCACTGTTCACCTTCTGTTTAATTAACCATTCTCGTTTTGTTTATGTTGGTTCTAGTACTTTATTACCGTATATTTTTATTTATTTATTTATTTATTTATGTGCTTTTCTTCTGTTCAATGTGTTTGAAGTAGGAATGATTGGTTGAGAGAGAGAGAGAGAGAGAGAGAGAGAGAGAGAGAGAGTACCGAGAATAATGAGAGAGAGAGAGAGAAAGAGGGTGTACCGAGAATAAATGAGAGAGAGAGAGAGAGAGAGAGAGAGAGAGAGAGAGAGAGAGAGAAATGAAGGTTTGTGTATGGATAGGAAGAAATTGAGGAAAATCAGATACAAGTACTGTGTGTGCGTGTGTGTGTGTGTGTGACGTGGCAGACCCCTGAATGCATGTGTGTGTGTGCGTGTGTGTGATGATGATGATGATGTATGCTCTGGAGTGTGTGTGTGTGTGTGTGTGTGTTATTCTGTTTCTTTGTGTGTGTGTTATTCTGTTTCTCTATCTGTGTGTGTGTGTGTGTTATTCTGTTTCTGTGTGTGTGTGTGTGTGTGTGTGTGTGTGTGTGTTACTCTGTTTCTCTGTCTGTGTGTGTGTATTACTCTGTTTCTCTGTCTAGGTGTGTGTGTGTTACTGTGTGTGTACCCTAGAGTGTGCGTGTGTGTAATAATATATGCCGTGGAGTGTGTGTGTGTGTGTGTGTGTTTATCATGCCCCGAAGCACCCACTGTCCTGAACCCCCTTCCCCCCCATTTTTTGTAACAAGGATATAGAATGAAGGAAAAATAGTTAGAGGAAAAGATAGTGATAGTGAATATGTAGATAGAGATAGTGAATATGTAGATAGTTATATAAAAGGTCTCTCTCTCTCTCTCTCTCTCTCTCTCTCTCTCTCTCTCTCTCTCTCTCTCTCTCTCTCTCTCTCTCTCTCTCTCTCTCTCTCTCTCAACTCAAAACACTAACTAAGGATATCGATTTGAACTCCCTGCTCACCACTAATGATATAAACAAGGCATGGGAAAGTTTTACAACCACCTACCAAAATGTAGTTAAGGAGTGCATACCAACCAAAAAACGACGTTCATTGACCACCTATAAACCAAAATGGTGGAGTAAAGATATTGCAGACTGTCTACTTGCGGAAAAAAACTGCGTATGACAGTCTAAAGTTCTCAAATAATAATGGCGAATGAGTAAAGGTCTTAGATCTACGACGCAAAGCCAAGAAACTGATTAAGCAAAGCAAAAAGGCCATAGGGTTACATATTGCATATCAAAGTAAGGCAAACCCAAAAGAATTTTACAGTTACATTCGACAAAAGAAAGTAGTTACCTCATCTATTGGACCACTAGTTAATGAAAACGGAAAATACACTGATGACGAAGTCCAAATGAGCAATGCCCTCTCAACATTTTTTTTGCTTCAGTTTTTACATCCGAAGACCTTAATGATATCTCCACCGAAGTACCACTGAATAAGGACATTTCTGAGACACTAACTAATGTCAGCGTAACAGAGGGGGAAGTTTTGAAATGCCTAGATAAACTAAAGGACAATAAGTCACCAGGACCTGACGCTATCTCACCCAGAGTACTTAAAGAAGTAAAAAATTAATTCTCCAAGCCACTCACGATGATCTTCAACCAATCTTTGCAATCTGGGACTATGCCTAACATGTGGAAACTTGCTAACGTAACCCCAATTTTTAAGAAAGGTAGTAAATCGTTACCAGCATCTATTGGCCAATAAGCTTAACCTCAGTCATATGTAAATTACTAGAAACACTCATAAGAGACAGACTCGTAAATCATCTGGAAAATAATAATATAATAAGAGATACCCAACATGGCTTCCGTAACAAACGCTCATGCTTAACAAATCTACTAGATTTTCTTCACGTTATTATAAACAAATATGATGAAACTAAGGCAGTAGATATTATTTACCTCAATTTTCAGAAGGCCTTCGACAAGGTTCCTCACCATCGTTTATTAATCAAACTAAAAGCACATGGAATTAATGACAATTTACTAGCATGGATAGAAAATTGGCTCAGCCAGAGAAAACAAAGAGTGGTTATTAATGGTAAAGCATCAGACTGGTCCAATGTAACTAGTGGTGTTCCACAAGGATCAGTACTAGGACCGGTACTATTTCTAATTTACATCAATGATATAGAAGGCCTCACCTGTACAGTCTCAAAGTTTGCGGACGACACAAAAATAGCAAATACCGTCCTATCAAACGAACATATTGTAGATATGCAAAATAATGTGAATAAACTTTCCCAATGGGCAAATGAGTTTCAATGCTGATAACTGTAAAGTATTTCATATCGGAAATCGAAATAGGGGAGCGAATTATTCAATGAACGGCACCCAAATAAAGAGTATAGACTCAGAAACTGATTTGGGGGTAATAATATCAAGTAATTTAAAGCCTAGCCAGCAATGTACTGCAGTCGTCAAAAAGGCAAATAAAATAATTGGTTTCATCGGCAGGTCATTTGAACATAAATCCAAAGAAGTAATTAATTAATTATAATAATTTATAATTCCTTAGTCCGTCCAATTCTGGAATATTGCATACAATCCTGGTGCCCTTACTATCAAAATGATATAGACAAACTTGAAAGAGTTCAACGAAGAGTTACAAAAATGATCCCTGGTCTAAGGAACAAATCATACGAAAAACGACTTAAAGAACCAAATCTATTTCCTTTTACCCAGCGCAGATTAAGAGGTGACATAATACAAGTGTTCTAAATAATCAAAGGCATCAACAATATGAATTGCAACAAATACTTCATAATCGACCAAACAAATTATACGAGAGGAAATGGCTGTAAAATCATCGATAAATCCTTCAATTCACATGAGGCTAAAAATTTCTTTTTCATTCGAGTAGTAAATTTGTGGAACAGTCTCCCTCGTAAAACTGTAGAATGCAACACAGTAGATTCTTTTAAACTCAGCCTAGATAAACACCTCGCCAGCAGTCCACGGATGTCTGCATTTGTTAGAGAATAATTTTTTGTTGTGATTTAAAGACCTGTCCGGACAATCTTATACCCCGCCGGCGGTACTCCTCGTGCCCCTCGTCAGGCAGTTTAAGTTAGGTTAACCTCAACTATAAATTATGATAGTGGTGGGGGATAACTGGATGTGCAGGATGTGATTGTCCCTCGACCTACAGAGGACAGAGTATTCCACCTCTATAGGTTGTGGTCAATGTCTAGGGAGACTTCTGGGAGTGCTTTCACAGTTCTCCGCCCACAAGCATTAGTCTTGTTCGGACGACGTGGGGAGTTGTTGTCCACCCCGGGTCTTGCATGTTTTGGTGTCCACTACCCTTGGCATCATAGTATGTAAACCTTCCTGCTGTCCTATATAAATTCCATGCTAGTTTTTCCATACTACATGGTATCTTTTCCTTTCCTGCCAGTCTCGGCTGGAGGGAGTGGTGGGTGGGGAGGAGCCTTCTTCTATACTATACTTTTCCTTAACCTTGTAGGTTAGATAGAATAGCAAACTCAGGCAGCCTCGAAAGGACCAGTAGGTCTGTTGCTGTTTGAATGTCCTTTGTAATCTGTACATTGGAGTGCCTTGATTCCTTCAAAGCATCCCAGGCAACAAAACAAACAAAATAATTATGGTTTCTTGTTCTGTTGCTTGGAAGAGTTTGGAGGAATCAATTGCTCCAGATTTACCACCACCCCCTTAAGGGGGAAGTTGTGTGTTGGTAAATCTGGAGCAACTGAATCCTCCAAACTATTCCAAGCAACAGAACACCATTATTTTTGCTCTTCTGGTCCTGCTGTTTCCTGGCATACTTTGGAGGAATCAAGGCACTCCAATGTACCAAAAAAGAATTACCCCCTTAAGTCATGTGTGTGTGTCCTTGTGAATTAAAGAAAATGGGAAATTATGGCACATCAAAGAAAATGGTTGTCTTCTCTCGTTCTATAATAATTCTCGTGGAGCAACTGATTCCTCCAAATTATTCCAGGCAACGAGAGGGCATCATTATTATTATTGTTGTTTTTTGGCGTAATAATTTCTCTCTCTCTCTCTCTCTCTCTCTCTCTCTCTCTCTCTCTCTCTCTCTGTTGCTGCGTGGTTGGTATAATAATTCTCTCTCTCTCTCTCTCTCTCTCTCTCTCTCTCTCTCTCTGTTGCTGCGTGGTTGGTATAATAATTCTCTCTCTCTCTCTCTCTCTCTGTTGCTGCGTGGTTGGTAGGTAGTATAAGAATTCTCTCTCTCTCTCTCTCTCTCTCTCTCTCTCTCTCTCTCTCTCTCTCTCTCTGTTGCTGCGTGGTTGGTATAATAATTCTCTCTCTCTCTCTCTCTCTCTGTTGCTGCGTGGTTGGTAGGTAGTATAAGAATTCTCTCTCTCTCTCTCTCTCTCTCTCTCTCTCTCTCTCTCTCTCTCTCTCTCTCTCCAGGATGTGACGTCATCGTTCTACATTGCGCAGGCTTCAATCATTTGGCGCCTTTTTTTTTTTTTTTTTCCCGCCAAGTAAAATTATATGGAAGATGGCCAGTTCTTTTTTTTCTCTCTTTGTCCAGCGGTTGGTTGGTTGGTTGGTGAGGGTTTTATTGCTACTTCTTTCCTAGTGTAGTGGTGGAGGAGGAAAGAGGGAGGGAGGGAAGGGGGAAGAAGGAAGATCGCGCCTGTAAAATTCTGTAGCACGAGAGAGAGAGACAGAGAGAGAGAGAGAGAGGGGGAGGGGGGGGGGGGCTAGTGTGTTCGTGTGTATAAGAGAGAGAGAGAGAGAGAGAGAGAGAGGGAGGGAGGGAGGGAGGCGAGTGCATGTGTTCGTGTGTGTAAAAGAGAGAGAGAGAGAGAGAGAGAAAGGGCTGTTGTTTTCGTGTGTGAGAGAGAGAGAGGGCTAGTGTGTTCGTGTGAGAGAGAGAGAGAGAGGGCTAGTGTGTTTGGGTGAGAGAGAGAGAGAGGGATAGTGTATTCGTGTGAGAGAGAGAGAGAGAGAGAGAGAGAGAGAGAGAGAGAGGGCTAGTGTGTTCGTGTGTGTGTGTAAAAGAGAGAGAGAGAGAGAGAGAGAAAGGGCTATTATGTTCGTGTGTAAGAGAGAGAGAGAGAGAAAGGGCTAGTGTGTTCGTGTGTAAGAGAGAGAGAGAGAGAGAGAAAGGGCTATTATATTCGTGTGTAAGAGAGAGAGAAAGGGCTATTGAGTTCGTGTGTAAGAGAGAGAGAGTGTGTATGTGTGTGTATGAATGTGTATAACCACCATTATTTAATACACATGTAACAATTATATAAGAATTTATTTTATATATTAATTAGGACACAAGTATGAATTAGTGAAGTAAGGTATATATAATTTTGTGTTTATAGAATTTTGTGTGTATAGAATTTTGTGTGTATAGAATTTTGTGTGTATAGAATTTTGAAGGTATATAAGAATTTTGAGTTTTGGAGAATTAATAAGTACCGGGTATTTTTCTTTATATTTTTGGTATATAATTTTGAAGTATAGAATAATTTTGTGTGTGTTGGAGAATTAATGAGCATTTATCTTTATTTTTTTAGTTTTTATAGAATTTAAAGAATATAATAATTTTGTGTGTGTTGGAGAATTGAGAAGTTGTGTACAATCAAAACACACAGCACGTACTAAACCCTTCCTTTACCTCACACACACACACACACACACACACACACACACACACACACACACACACACACACACACACACACACACACAGATTACCACTAATAAAAGGTTGTATTTGTTTTTTTACAACATTGTGGTTTCTCTGTTTTCCCACGATGCTATCATTCTCAACGGGAACACCAATACGTATGTGTATGTGTGTGTGTGGTTGTAGTTTCAGTGGGTGTAGGTGTAATAATGATAATAGTAGATGTGGTAGTAGTTGTGGTGGTGATAGTAATGTTAGTTAGTGTCATGGTAGTAGTAATATAGTGGTGGTAGTTATGGTGATAGTAGTAGTAGTAGTGGTGTTGGTAGTAGTATAAGTAGTAACAGTGGTAGTAGTAGTAGTAGTAGTAGTGGTAGGAGTAGGTGTAATTGTAGTAGCAGTAGTAGTAGTGGTGGTAGTTGTGGTAATAGTAGTATTAGTTGTAGTAATAGTAGTAGTAGTTGTTGCTGTTATTGTAGTAGTGGTAGTTGTAGTAGTAGTAGTAGTAGTAGTTGCTGTTATTGTAGTAGTGGTAGTAATAGTTGTAGTAGTAGTAGTAGCAGCAGTAGTTGTAATAGTAGTAGTAGTATTGTTGCTGTTATTGTAATAGTAGTAGTAGTAGTAGTAGTGGTAGTTATGGTGGTAGTACTAGTGGTGTTGGTTGTGGTGGAAATAGTGAGTCATATTACTGCCCCTATCACTATAATACTCTACATCATGTCCTTTGTGTGTGTCTGTGTGTGTGTGTGTGTAGATAGATTGAAGAATCGTTGTGTGTGTGTGTGTGTGGATAGAATGAACAATCGTGTGTGTGTTTGGGAAAATGTATGTGTGTGTAAATGGAATGAACAATCGTGTGTGTGTGTGTGTATGTGATACAAATTTCAGCTACATATCTGACCTCGTTTTATGACAGGCATTGCATTAGAAAATACATCAATGTAATTCTGTATGTATGTATCCCCTCCACTACACACACACACACACACACACACACACACACACACACACACACACACACACACACATACACACACACATACACACACACGACTCCTCATTCTTCATTCCATCTACACACACACACACACACACGACTCCTCATTTTTCATTCCATCTACACACACACACACACACACACACACAGCCCCCTATGTCCCTGTTCACCTAGCAATAAGTAGGTACCCGGCTGTAAGAACGAGAATTACAACCTTGTAGACTGGTGGAAGATGTGTCGATGTAATTCTTTTTTGGTACATAGGAGTGCCTTGATAACTCCAAAGTATGCTAGGAAACAGGACCAGAAGAGCAAAAATAATAGTGTTCTGTTGTTTGGAATAGTTTGGAGGAATCAGTGTCTCCAGATTTACCAACACAAAACTTCACCAGGAGTCGATAGGTATAAAGCACAAAATGTTATACTTGCAAGGTTAACGTTGATTGGCACATGATGAAGGTGAGGTAAATTAAACATGCCTGAATACTCATCACACACACAAGACATGGTCACCACAAGTCTCAACATACACACACACACACACACACCAATGATGCCTTCCCTTCACACACACACACACACACACACGTCAAACACCAATGATGCCTTCCCTTCACACACACACACACACACACACACACACACACACACACACACACACACACACACACACACACACACACACACACACACACGTCAAACACCAATGATGCCTTCCCTTCACTTACACACACACACACACACACACACACACACACGCACTACCATAAATACACACCTACACACCTCACCACCTCACCACACCTCAACGCCTACACACATAAACAAAACACACCTCAACACCTCACCTCACCTCTACCCAAACGAGTCGTCATGTCAGTATGAGATGAGATTATTATTTGTCCTTTATTGTGTTTTCATTACTCTTTAGTTTTAATTTTATTGTATTTTATGTGTTATTATTTATATATTTGTTTTGTTTTGTGGACAAGATCACAAACAGAACAAAATCTCCCACTCGAAGCTAATAATAATAATAATAATAATAATAATAACAACAATAACAATAACAACAACAATAATAATAATAATAATAACAATAACAATAACAATAACAACAACATCAGTAATAATAATAATAATAATAATAACAACAACAATAACAACAACAACATCAATAATAATAATAATAACAACAATAACAATAACAACAACATCAATAATAATAATAATAATAATAACAACAATAACAACAACAACATCAATAATAATAATAATAATAATAATAATAATAATAATAATAATAATACCTGTACCACTATGACAAGTAAATAAATAGCAGTTTATGGGATGACAGTATATGGTTGAGTCAATCACCCCTTCAAGTACCAGGAATTCATTGTCGTGTTCTGCTGGTATAAAAACGTGTGGTATTATGGTGGACTCGTATTTATTTAGTAAGGAGGTAATTCACTTTGGTTACATTGGAGTGCCTTGATTTCCTCCAAAGTATAATGCCTGGAAACATGACCATATGAACAAAAATAATAATGGTGTTCTGTTGTTACTTGGAATAGATTGGAGGAATTATTTGCTCCAGATTTACCAACACTCAACTAACTTCCCCCTTAAGGACCCTGTGTGTGATGTAGTGAGAAAATTTTTGAAGGTATATGAGTCCTTCAAATATTGCCACGAAACACCAACTATATGGGAGGTGTTTGTTTCGTGGTATGGTCAGGAGTAATCAGAAGCCACCAATTTTTATACACTATCACAGGTTGAATTTGGAGCAACCGATTAT